>JARJCV010000136.1:0-127172 GCA_029281435.1 Mycena haematopus
CTGCTCGGCGCGGACGTGCACTTCTCGAGCCAGGTCGTCAACGCGAGCCGCTCCGAGTCGGGTGTCAGCGTCCTTGTACAGGACGCCACGGGGAGCACGACGTTGATCACGGCCCCGCGCCTCCTTGTCTCGTTCTCGCCCACCGCGGCGAACGTGGCACCGCTGGCGCCCGACGCAGCTGAGGACGCCGTGTTCAGCACTTTCGCCACCTCGGTGCTCTGGGTGGGTGTCGTGCGGAGCAACTTCATCCCAGACGACACAGCCGTGTCATTCGTCCCCGGCGCCGACGCGCCGCCGTACTCGGTTTCGATCTCCTGGTCCGGGACGTCTGGCCTCTCCGAGATCTTCTTCGCTGGCGCGGGGTTCACGGAGGACGAGGCGAAGCAGGGCGTCGTTGACGCGTTCCAGACGTTAGTGGCCGCTGGAACGTTTGCGCCTCCGCAGGGGGAGCAGCCGAGCGTTGAGATTGTGGCGTTTACGGATCATACGGGTGTGGCATTCGACCAGTCGGTGGAGGTGCTTGAGCAGGGTTTTATCCAGCAGATGTATGCGCTACAGGGGCGGAGGTCGACCTGGTGGACTGGCGCGCTTTGGTGTCCAGGGTATTCGAGCAATGTGTGGGCGTTCACGGACACGGTTTTACCGAAGTTGCTGGAGGGTTTGGATTGATGGGTGGCTTGAAAAATAGGGTGTCGAGAGCTTTTGTCTGCAGACATTACTGCAGGTATCGAGAAATGAAATTTGGGGAATACAAAAAGAGGGTTATATACGAGCCGTAACAATGGCCTCAATAGTCGAGAATGTGGAACTGAGTAAATATATGTCCGTCTTGTCCATATGCGAGCGTAGATATCGAGTTCTGTCGAGTTCTGGGTAACGCTTTCGAGCTTTCAAATTGATATGGTGAGAACGCAGGCACCGACGCCGCGGCAGATCGTGGTCATCGGCAGCGCCGACGGGGTTGGCGAGTGAGGAGGAGGTCGTGGAGTGCTGCGCGATGAAGCAAAGGAGAGGTGTGTGTACTATCATTTGGTCGTCCTAGGGCGCGGCGTGAGCCAGGCGGCGGGGAAGCTCTGCTGACGCTGGGAATGACGCTGAATGACGGCGACTCGGAAGCGTACAGTCCCTCCGAGGCGCTGAGTGATGAGATTGAAGCTGGACAATGGCTTTGGCGGGAACAGAAACCTCAGGCTGTGATGGTCTGAGTGCGATGAACGTAGGACCTTCAAGCCACGGGTTGCGTACCTTGCATACTTGCGACATGGGACCGTGCTCTAAGCGCCCTCTACTTCTCGCCAACGTCCCGTGGCCTCGCCATCGACCCCGCCATCGTCCGCTGTCTTCTTTGGCCCGCTCTGCCTGGGCCCATTTGCGAGCGTGGACGATTTCTTGCGAAACTGCTGTGCCTCTTGCTGGTTCCTGGTGTAGAAGGTACGGCCACGAAGGAGCTTATCAAGTGTGGGTATGTATGTGACGCGCCTCCGGGGCCCTTGAAGCCTATGAAGAGCGCAATCGATTGCATGGATTATTTGACGATAGAGGATGCTGAGGTGGTGCCGTAGGATCAAGGAGAAGAGTAGTGTGTTCCATCTGCTTTTTTTGCTGCTGTGGATCGATGTCGTTTGTTCATCTATACATCGTTTTCTTGACCGTGACATTCTGAGAATCGCGAGACAGAGAAAAGTGGCACAGACTCGTGGGAAGGGGGGCGGGTACGGGAAGGCACACAGTAAGCAGCGAGGACGAATTGAGTGATGATTGGTGGCGACGGCCGGCAGGCATGCTTGCGATGGATGCGGTCGGGGGCTCGACTCAGATCTAATGTGCTGAGTCCTCGCGGAACCAAGGCAGCCCCACGGCCACGATATCGATATCGGCAACGTGCGAAGAATTCAAGCGCGATGGGAAAGAGTCTCGCGTGCAGTTCTCGAGGACGAGCCATCTCTGGCGCTCCATTGCGTGTCCAGTTCGCAGAGGGAGCGCCTGTGGACCAAAAGCTGTCGTTATTTTTCTTGCGCAGGATGGCGTCCGGTGCAATGGACCGTAGCTGTGATACTCAGAGTCATGGAAAGCTTCTTCCGAGAGTGCAAGACTTGTCGTCGCCTTGAGCCGCCACTTCTCAATGTTCTCATACATATTCGTTAAGATTTGGCTTTGAGGGTGGCCGTGTTCAGCGCAATAGCGTTTGTGGTGCAAGCGCGTTGAGCTTGTAGATTGTTCGGGTGGATTGGAGCCTCGTCCTAGATTTTCGTCGCCGTTCCCTTTGGAAGTGAAGGAGGACCTGTGACATGGCACTGTCACGCTGCCTCGGCTGCTCAACCTGAACGATGACAATGGCATTCCTCGCAAATTCCTTGCTCATCTTAGAAACCCCGACGGATCTGAGCCCTCCCAACAAGTTTGAATAATTTTGCAGAATCCATCAGCTCAGCATTTATATTTGAAAGGGAGGGTAGATATTGGTTCACCAACACTGCATTCGCCTGAAATGCACGGAAAACCATGTTAACATGTATGGTGGGTATTATCTACTTGCTTTTTTAATGAGCCCTAAGTGGCGCGCGGGTTGTGTATGGCGGAACCTTGATTGATATTCATCGAACCACGATCCCATCCGAGTCGTCGCAAAGGCTGAGCGGCAAAGCTACTCACAAGTGGACAAGCCTTTTCTATGTCGCATCTTTCCGGCCGTAATTTCTTGCGTGCAGTACTTTGGCCAACTTGACTACATTGCTGAGTGCTCCAGAACTCCAGACAAGATTAACCCCCATGATCGCGCGAAGCTGACTCAGATTCGCATCGCTGCCTTCCTTCTGTCAGCATCCTTTCAATGCCGACTTTCTGCGCCATTCGAGAATTGTCATGCATGCGATTGGGCAGCGTGTGGCGCTGGCGGGTGCGACAAAATCGCTGATAGAAGCTTCAAGTAGACCAAATTTAAACCAATCGTCTCACATTTCTCAGGCTTGAGTCCCACTTCATTCCTCATGTCTCCGCTGACCGATATAAACCTCAGTGCACAAGCGCCTCGCTGTACCGCAATGTCTAACCTCCTCCCACCTCTCGACTGCTCGCTGAACCTAGCTGAGATAATTGACTTTCACCTCGCTCACGAAACTCGCAGTGCTATGTATGCATTTGTCGATGAAGATGGCCACATCACGGAAGTCAGCCATTTCGAGGTCGCTCGAGCAGCGCACCGGGCTGCACACCTTCTCAGGCCTCAGCGACGCGGGACAGATGGTCAAGTGGTGGCTATAGTTGCCTTCACTGATGTCTTGATATATCAAACGATTGTGGCGGGATGCCTCATAGCTGGACTCGTTGTACGTCCTGTTTGTTTCTGCCATCGAATCCGTTCTCTCACTCGAAGAACAGCCGTTTTTAATTTTTCATCGCAACTCTGCGGCCGCGATAGCCCATTTGCTCACCAATATGGACTCTCATCTTCTATTAACGACGAAGGGCTCCCTAGGCAGTTTAGTGCATCAAATTTCAGCAGATTTGTCCGTCTTGGAGCCTCCATATGATCTGTCTGTCAACGAGATTCCTCTTCTGGGACAGCTCTACCCTAATCTTGGTCACGAAACCGCCAAGGACCCGTTTGTATCGTACCCCAGCCCGACCGTCAGAGCAGCGCTAGACGATGTTGCTATCTGCGTCCATTCCAGTGGTTAGTTCCAACATCTCTACTTCCTTTCGCAAAGAAACTGACATTTTATCCTTCAGGTAGCACTGGCTTCCCGAAATGCATTCCAAAAACCCACAGGACCTTAATTCATTTTGTAGCTCGGGGTGAGCGCCCCAAGTTTTTCCCTCATCCCCTCTTTTTCTTCAACGCTTTGTAGGCACAATAGCTCAAGCAAAAGAACTAGCGTCACGTCAAGCAGTCGGAGCCTTGCCCCCCGCACATTCGTATGGCATGTTAATGCAACTATGGGCTCCCATTTTGAATGGTGGAACGGCTTGTATCCACTCTCCAGCTTCAACAGCTACCGAATATAGAGTTCCCCCTACTCCGACCTCTAAGAACGCCATCAAAAACGCGAAGATGGCGAACGCAACAGGAATCAACACTGTCCCTGCCATGATTATGGGCTGGGAATCACCGGAGGATATCGCGTATCTCAAGACACTCGCTCTATTGGTGAGTTTCGCTATTATTCGGACGCAAGAGTCATGTATATTGAGGGTCAAAATTGAGATGTACGGCGGAGGACCACTTCCATTTCGGGTGGGTGACTCGCTGTTCAAGCAGGGAGTCAATATCATCACCGCGTATGGTGCATCCGAGTGTGCGTATGCCCCCGCTGTTGATTTTGTATCGACTTTAATTTTCTATCTATGACCAGTTGGCGCAGTAACCGACGTCAAGGTGCGTCAAGCTGAGCTAGATGCGGGGGAATGGAACTGGGTTCGATTCTGTGATCACGTAAATATTCGCTGGGTGCCAGCCTCAGGGGAACGAGTATTCGAGTGTCAACTTTTGGTACGTTTTGTGTAATTGGGAGCCTTTGTACAATCCAGATCTCATGGTCGGCTTTGATCTAGACTGTGCGAGAGACGCACCAACTCGCGGTTGAAAATTTACCTGACGTAAAGGGATATGCAACCAGGGATCTGTTCGAGCGGCATCCGACAAAGCCCGACTTGTACAAAATGCGAGTATTCTTTTGTCCGCTCCAAGAAATTGCTAACGGTTATAAATATATAAACAGTGTGGGTCGAGTCGACGACGTGATCGTTATGGCGAACGGAGAGAAGGCCGTGCCAGGTCCAATGGAAGACATCATGGTCGCCAACCCCTTCATTTCAAGCGCAGTAATGTTCGGGCGAGAGCGCAACCAGGTTGGAGTCCTCATTGAGCCCACGCAAGAATATAAGATAGATCCAAGCGACAAGCTCCAGCTCGCGAAGTACAGGAATCTAATTTGGTCCGAATTTTCTATCGAACGCCTCTCTCTCTTACACCCATTACAGGCCTACTGTAGAGAAGGCCAACGAGGTAGGCTTAATTCCAAGCAGAACCTTAGCTCTTCTCATTCCGTCCGCTCATTATTAGAACGCGCCCGCCTTCGCTCGAATATACAAGGAGATGATACTAGTAACGCAACCGGAGAAACCATTGGTTCGTGCTTCCAAAGGCACCGTGTCCAAGAAGGCGAGCATCGTCTTATATGACCAAGAAATTGAGGAATTGTACGCGTTCTATTCCATCTTACTGATTTCAATGCTTGTGGATTGATTCGCCACTAGGTACGATACCGTCGAAGCCAGCGGGAATGCAGCCAGCGACATCGAGCCGCCGTCATCATGGTCCTCCCAAGATCTCGAGCCGTGGCTCCAGACTCACGCTAGCTTAGTCGCGGGCAGGGATATACGTGGTGGCTATGACCTCTTCGACCAAGGGTTCGATAGTCTCAACGCGACATTCCTGCGGCACCGAATCGTTGGTGCGCTGAAGAATTCGGGCGCCCAAGCGACATCGGCGGCGCAGAAGATCACGCAAAACTTCGTCTATGCTCACCCAACCATCGAGGACTTGGCCAATGCGATTACCACTGTTGTCCATGGCGATGCAAACGGCTCTCTGAACAATGCAACGGCCGCTGTGGAGAAGATGATTGAGAAATACAGCGCGGGCTTCGAGAAGCCCTTGAACCGCCCCGAGAAGATTGGTGTCGGTTCGTCTAATAGGGCGGTGGTCCTTCTGACGGGTTCGACGGGAGGCCTGGGATCGCATATTTTGGAGATTTTGCTGACTCTCCCTTTCATCGACCGAGTGTACGCAGTCAACAGAAAGGGTGAAATGCCGATTTCTGAGCGGCAGCGAGAGGCGTTTGTCGACCGAGGACTAGATGTCGCATTATTGTCTTCAGATAAATTAGTGTATCTCGAGAGTGATACGGCGAAGGATAATTTGGGATTACCTCTCGATATCTGGACTACGGTGGGTCCAAAACCTTGATCGCTTGAGCTCGTTGATTATTTTATTCGTCACAGCTTCGCGATTCAATAACTGTTATCATCCACAATGCCTGGAATCTAGATTTCAACAAGGCACTGTCCTCGTTTGAGCCACATGTGAAAGGGACACGCAACCTCATTGATTTGGCACGCCAGTCTCTCCAGGTAAATGGAGTCCGATTCCTGTTCACGTCGTCTGTCGGCTCTGCATTGGGCTGGGACCGAAAGTTGGGACCATTTCCTGAAGAACTTCAGCTTGATCCCAACATCGCCGTCGGGAGTGGATACGGAGAGAGCAAGTATGTTTGCGAACGTGTAAGTTGTTTCTTCCCTTCTTCAGTTTCCGCTCATAAAACATCGTGCTCACTGTTCAGATCCTGGCGTCCTCCGGCCTCGACGCCACTTCTTTCAGGATCGGTCAGATTTGTGGGTCTGAAAACAACGGGGCCTGGGCCACCTCGGACTGGGTAGCCGCCATGGTGAAGTCCAGCATCGCCTTAGGAAGCTTCCCTTCAGATCCCTCCAGTGTTGTGGCCTGGCTCCCTCCTTCGGCGATTTCCCGCACCATCGTTGACGCGGCTCTGAGCTCGGAGAAGCCCCCGTTTGCGATCAACCTCGTCCACCCGCGCCCGATCTCATGGGATCTCGTCATGACGACAATGGCGAGCACGGCACAGCTCCCGCTCATACCGTTCGCGGACTGGGTTCAGCAACTCCAGGATCGCTCAACGCAGGCCACAGCTGAGGATATTGCAAATATTGTGAGTGGATTTAAATGTTGCGTTTGATCCAAGTTTGATCGACCGATATTCAATAGCCTGGTATCAAGTTGCTTGATTTTTTCAAGGCTACAGCAACAGGGAGAGGAAGCATCGAATTCTCCACGGTGAAGGCGCAGGAGCTAAGCGACTCTATGAAATTGTTGAAGCCTGTGAACGAGTATGATGTGAAGCAGTGGATGCAGTACTGGCGAGAGAAGAAGTTCATATTTTGATTGCGTAGCAAATATCTCTTATAAAGAGATGCTATAACAAAATTTGTGCTTGTACCTCGCTTGTTGTATAGTCTGTCGATTACCATTGATGAAGGGCCCGAAGACGGACGACGGCTGTAACGAATTTGACGAGGGGCGACGATGCGGCCGCTGGTTGTGTGTAGTTGACAGTGACGAAGAAGACAGGAAAGCAAAGCACAGATGTGTCCTACAACTTCTAGTAGTAAGTACATTAGGCGCCCACTGTAAGCTTTAGTAGGCGCCCACTCTTATATGCACGTGCCCGTGAGCTCCAACTCTCACCTACTTACTCTCACTCACGTTCGCAATCCCACCCGGGTGTCCTCTGAAATGTTTTACGACTCGGAGGATTTAACTCTCGATGGCAGCGCTCTCCGTCTGTTGGAATGCCCGGCGGCTCGTGGACAATTGAAGAGGACGGCCCGCCGGCGCCGCGGAGTTCCTCCTCTCAACGACCCCGTTGCAGTATACAGTGAACTTCGAGGTAAGGTTAAAGTATTTGAATACCACTCGCTTGATATGCTGATTCTCTGCGTCTCACAGAACTCGCTGCATCCTGTATATAGATAACCCTCAATCCCCCAACCTCTCCGAAGAAGTCTGTCTCGTTCCTCCTCCTCTGGAACCGAATCTCGCGTTCGCATTTCTCCCGAATCAGTGCAGGTGTACGTCGTTGCGCTATTTATCTGTGATTTGCGAAAAGAAACTAATAACCATCGAGGGTAGCCTTCCGCTCGAACAAGACGGCCGACACGGCCAGCGCGGCTCGCGCTACCTACATCTGCACAAAATGTTTTCCCGGAAATCAAGCCGCACGGTCTGCACTCCGCCTCGCGTACCCCCACTGATGCGTATTCCGCGCCCTCAGTCCTGGATCCCAACACCGTCGAATCGAATTTCCTCTATGTGATACCTTTTCATCAGCTGCAACCGAATCCGTCCCGGAGAATGCGCAACGCCTCGACCACGACCGCGGACTCGAGTCCTCATCTTCGTCTCCAGCAAGTTCAGAGGACGACGACCCCGCTGGAGCGCACATCGCCCCTGCGCGCAGCTCGGGAGGCTTTGCGATTTATGGGATACCGCGTCCTGAGATTATGCCGACCCTCGGGTACGGATTTGCGTTGGATGGCCTACGAGGAGGGCACCGTGTCGGACGCGGACGCGGATGCGGACACTACCACCACAGGCGGAGACGGAGGCGGCTCGGATGCTACACACCACAGGCGCAGACGGCGTCGGCACGCGCATCCTAGGTTCCCCTATCTATCTAAGCAGCTCCTCCTCCTTCCTGCGGATGCGTAGACGACCCTGGACCCTCGTCGGCGCCGGGGGAGGATACCGCCGGCGCAGACTCAGGCGAAGATACAGACACAGATACCGGAGCTCCCTCCCCTGGACTTGGATCCGCACGCGCCGTCCTTCGCGGACGCCGTGCTAAGCTCCCTTGCGCTGCATCTCGACGGGCAAGTGCAAGTGGGTCTGACCTCGACGTGTCGGTACTCACGAGCAGGCACCGTGGCGTCCGTGCATCGTCCACCTCAACCCCGAACGTCGAGCGCAGGAGTATCTTGCGGGCGCCACAGATCGCGCTGAGTCGGAGGGGAAGGCCCGACCACGCACCCGCAGCGACTCTGAACGCGTCGAGTTGGGGGTGCAGACCGACGCCAAGGCCCCGGGGACAAGCTGATCATGAAGGCGCGATGCGGGCGCCAAGAAGGAGCTCTGGAAGGCGCGAAAGGATAAGAAGAGTTTGGAATGCTGGAAGACGAGGCTGATTGCAAAGTCGTTTTCTTGGGGGGTTTCGCCTAATTTCGAGGATGTTATCGCACATACTTTGCTGCAGGGCCGCGAGGAAATCGGCGGCGATGTGCGCGTAGGTAGAGCCCGCTGCGGGGGCGCTCGGTGTGGGTGTCACGGGAGGCGCGGCAGAACTCCACTTCCATCCGGGCGTCTGAGCGGGGGTGTTGAGGAGGGCAAGACACTGGGCGACATTCGCTGTGGCGCGCCGGAGGAGGAGGTGCGAGAGAGAGAAGCTGGGCATGTTGAGGCTTCTGTATGTACGCAAGCATGGACGCGGAAATGGGGTCAAAGGTCACCATGAACGTCCCCGCGAGGAACCTCCTCACACCGATTGGCGTTTGTGCAGCTCCTCGCGCGGTGACGAAGAAGGCATGAAAGCAAAAGTAAAGGACAATAAAATAATATAGGCATTCGTTCGCAGTGTGCGGAAGGTCTATGTAACCTGAGATAGCTATCCATATACATTTCTAGCATTAACACAGAAAGGAACAGTGCGACGTCAAGTGGTGTTCAGTACAGAGGGATGTCTGGTCCAAAGTTATACGACTTGAAGATAAACGAGTCCATCCATGGTCATGCATCTATACAGTAACACTTGGAGTTCGGCTCCAAGGCCAGAAAGGTAAGAAGAATGCGGTGGCAAGAGAACCAGTCACAACGAGATGAATGGCACCCGCTGTGCATCAAATACATACATCTCGAGCACAATGCGTTCTTGCTCGTGCGTCCTCGGCATGCATGTCTGTACATATGTGGTGAAATCGGCGAAGATTGATGCAGATGCACTCTCGTCGTTGTTGGATCTCAAGTCGAGCCGCCATCGAATAACTGGATGCCTGGGATGCCCCGCGAGAGCGACATCTAATACAGTCAGGGCTGCGTCGAAGTAGTAACTGTCGTTGGGTATGGGGAAGAAAGAGATGACGATGTCGGCGAGCAGAGGGCTTGTCCTGACCATGGACGAAATGATGTCTGGAAACCAGTCGCTCCAATCGCTGCCGAACCAAAGGCAGAATTCGACTGAGCGGAGCGAGGGGAGCGCAGGTTGGATAATGGAACATGTAAAACCTAGTTCGCGGCAGTGCCCAAATGAATATTCGCGAGGAATCAGTCCACTGTGACCACACACCTCCCAAGTAAAGATGTTCGAGAGTGGCGGCAGCGGCAGATATGAACTCGGTGCCGGGGAGGACAGGAGTGTGCCAAGCGGAATCATCCTCGATAATGGACAAGCGGCGCAGTGTGCTGGCAAGCGATTTGTTTTGCGGGTGAGCTAGGAGATCGTAAACCTCCCACGCAGAGTTGCTCAGGGACAAATCTTCCACTCTCGGCGTATGTGAAAATTGTCTAATGATACCACCAGATCAGGATCTCTGTCGACGTGCACGTCGAAGAAGAAAACCACCGGAGCGGTTGTAAGTAGACGCAGGAGCGAAGCCGGTGAGACCCCGCTCGCATCACGGACATGCAGTTCACGCAGCGGTTGGCGCTCGAGAAAATCGAATAAGGTCGAGACGAGTGCTGGAGTCTGGTCCAGATCTTCCCAAAAGTTCAAGATACACTGGTGCACATTCACCAGCTTGACCATGATTTTTTGGATGGTCGGCTGTAGGGCCTCGATCTTCGCCATGCCCAGGCCTTGGGATAGCGGAAACCTGATGCTGAGGCGCGTGATGTAGGTCGCGACATGAGGTGATTCCACCAAAAGAGTGTGGGCTGCTTGCATATCTCCTTTCAAGGTGAGCGAACGGAGCAGGACGCGCTGACTGGCATCGCGAAACATCGATCCGGTGAGCGCGCATGCCTTCAGGGAGGGAATATCATCGATTTCATGGATGATTGCAAGCAGAAGTTCTTGTGGGAGGGATTCCATGAGAATGGTTCCGAGTTGTCAGAAACCAAAGTCCAAGAGGACAAAAGCCAATAGTCCGCCGAGACTCGGATTGCTCAAGGCCTGCTAGGAAGCGCTAGTAGGAATTAAAGCCTCAGTGAAGTGTGACGGCAAGCAGGACGTACGGAGGAATGCTGGCGCTCGTTTCTGTGCTTGCTGGTTGACTCGGATGTATTCGCTAAATAGGAAATTTGTGGCTGTGCACCCATCCTGCTTTTGCCACCGCCATCTGGGCATCCTGGCCATCCCAACTGCGATACCTCGCGAACATGGTTTGCATCCAACAACACGGCTCATACTGTCTGGTCCGCACTTCCAAGAAGTATGGGATACTCGGTTTCGTGCACGTTTCCACCATTGCAAGGCCATCGGATGATCCTGGATTCCTCAAAGAATCAACTGTCCGATGCCTCTGGCTCTAGCTCTGGCTCTGTTTACCTGATATTAGTACTCAAGGCCAACGCTTCGGTCTTTTGTTTTGCGTTTAAATATGGGTCAACGAGTATCATGGCGAGGACGACTCTTTTCTTGTTCTAGCGTCACTGCTAATAATACTGGCAGGAGTTCCACTACGATGGATCGATCGTGAGTTTGGATGAGGGCGGCTTTCCTCCGCCTGAGTCGGAGGTCGAAGACAGCCACGGTGCGCGGGGGAGCGGACGCGGAAAACGGTGCGCGCGGGATCTGTGAGTTTACCGAAATGCCTTGTCAAGCTGCAGAGCCTGACTTTCTCTCATCAGACACCCGAGTTATGCTCCCTACGCGCCTAAATATGCTGGTCTGCGATCCCACCCCGGACCTGTTGATATCACGTATGAAGCACATCTGGGAAGCCGATATGGTGATGGATACTCGCGGAAGTACCAAGGTTTCCCCATGCATCGTTCGGAATATGCTCTCGTGTCTGGTTCTCAAGGGTCTCGCGACGTTCTGCTCTTCCCTTGGCCACTATGCTGCGAGACCCTAAAGCAGGTAGTACCCTTCACACCTACTGTCTTCGCCACCGTAGACTCCTATGGCGTGGATATTGTTGACACGGCGACACCCCTGCCGATGCCACGAAACCAGCCTCGCGAAGCCCCGACACCCGGCCCCGGGGCCGACAGTGATAGTAGTGCAATGCGAAAGATTCAAGAAACTGTCCTGCAACGTCGGTAACGCTGGACCTTGGCGGGATTGAGACGGCCAGGAGGTATTGCAGTTTCCGTGGATGATCATGGTGTACTCATTTTCAAATCCTAAAATTTTCGCCTGTGTAAAATCTGCGTAATCGGTATTATGTCATCTACTTGTGATTGGCAGATTTGGATCAGGCTGTCAATCAGTCTACTACTCCAATCGGCCTCGCTCTGGAGATCTTCCGCACACAGACGATCGTCTTGATTTTAAACTAGTACCAGAGGTCTACCTTTCCAAACTCCTAGGAAAACTTTGGGGTTAACTGCGAGGTTGACCGTCACTCCGACGGCGACTCGCTGGTCCCTGGAGCCCCTCGAGTACTGGATATGTCTCGGCCTTTCAGCAGCAAAGCGGATGACTCTCGGATTTCCACAGCGGCTGCCAGATCGCGTGTACTTGTATACAAGGTATGCATTTTGAAGAACTCGCCAATACCTATGCGCTGAGCGCTGAGCAACTCGAAGAGCGTGTTTTCTCTAGTCCAAGAAATTCTCGCTGCCACCAGCGACTTGGAGTACATATAGTTGACCTCTGGTCCATTCCCTCTTGACGATTGTCAGGGTCTATCAAAACCTGGGTGCTCAATATGAGACCATGTCCGCCGACGATTCCATCTCGGTTATCGTCAAAAGTCTCGACTCACGCAAGGCCTTGCTACAGGTTTTCCAAAGTTCCTCAAGCTGGGACCATAATGACCGATGCGTCTTTTAGGTAGCCAGAGCTATTGGCATTTACGACGATCCAAGGCTCCGGTATGCGCTTCGGGAAGACGAGGAACGAATAGCAACGAGTATTCTGGCTATTCTCAACTCTGGATCTGAACGGGCAGCTGTATTGAGGCTGGAAGGCGAGTCAGCTCAGAGCTTTCTGGATGTTGTTCAAAATGTTGGCTCATCTGCTCCTGCTGGTTATCGTCCTGGCTGATGTCGTGAAAAGACGCTTGACAGGGGATTTTTACGGGACCAAGAACAGAATTCCAAGGCTCGCCGATTGATCCTCAAACTGTCTGAGGCATGCGACAAGCTTCCCTCATCTTTATTCATTACCGGGGTTACTGGACGCACCGAACACGCCGCATTTGGTGGCGGGTTCGGCGACATTTATCAAGCCTCGTATAATGGAAAAACTGTTGCCTTAAAGCATATACGGTCTTTCCATAGAGACTCAGAACAACGGCGTATTCGGTTGGTAAGTACTTCCTGTTTGAGCAGTTCACTCAATACCGAGAACCGAATAGCAATTTTGCCGAGAGGCTCTCGTTTGGCAACATCTGCAGCATCCTTGCATACTGCCATTCATGGGGATAGATCGCGAGACTTTCCCCTCCTCGTTGTGTATGGTTTCCCCCTGGATGGAGAACGGCACCGTTCTGAAGTATCTAAACGACCATGGACGGGCCAACGTTGACAAATTGGTTAGCCTGTTCTTCATCTTTGACGATAATCTCATTTTTTCGGTTTCAGCTCCTGGAGATAGCGCAAGGTCTGCAATATCTCCACTCACGAAATATGTGCATGGAGATCTGCGTGGTGTGAGATTTGGCTGATTCACTGCTGTATACTTATCTTGACTTGCAATTGTCTAGGCGAATATTCTCATCACCCACGAATGGAATGCGTGTTTGGCAGATTTTGGCCTCACCTCTTTGTCCGACACAACTATCGCGACCAATACTTCCCACCGAGCCGGAAGTATTCGCTGGATGGCCCCAGAGCTGATTGACCCCGATCGCTTTGGACAGAAGTTTCTTCGAACACCGGCTACCGATGTCTACGCATTTGGATGTGTCTGTTTGGAAGTGAGATATTTTACGAGAACTTATTACCCTTCTTATCATCGTCAGCTATACACTGGGCGGCCGCCCTTTGCAACTTTATCCGAAACAGCAAGTTTACTCCGAATCATCAACGGCGATCGCCCTGAACGGCCCACGTCTGGCGAACCGATGTTGTCAGACGTGCTTTGGGAACATATAAACGACTTCTGGGCACAGGATTCTGCAGTGCGCCCCGGGACCGACGCCGTAATGCAACATATGGTGCTGAATTATGTAAGCCGCCTTCGATCCTTTTTTCGGAACTAACATTCAGTGAAAGCGCCATGACGCCACGAACGAAAAACCTGTGTTTAGTAAACCGTGGAGACAATTCTACAAGGCTTCTCCGACTGTGACAGATGCGGGCCTTCCTCCACCATCCGACACAGATATCATGGAGAAGATGAGGCGCTTTGTTTCGCATGACGATCCGAGGACGATTTATAGTGTAATCAGGAAACTTGGCCAGGGGTGTGTAGTCCAGTCACTTTCGCACAATACTGTCTTACATGAGCGCATTCGCATCCAGATGGTCAGGTCCAGTTTACCAGGCCACAGAATCGGCCACTGGGAGAAGCGTCACGATCACGCACAACGACATGGCCAACCAACAGAAATATCTCTTCTTCAATCAAATCTCGGTGATGCGGGAATTGGAGCATCCAAATATCATTAGCTTCGTGGCGAGTTACCTCGTCGAACCTGAAGAGCTGTGGATCGTCGCCGACTATGTAGAGGGATGTGAATTAACCGAAATCATCCGAAATAACAGGATGACAGAGGACCAGATGAGCAACTTTGTTGGGGAGGTGCGATATTATTTGTTGACGGTCTCTAGTCAAACTCACTTTCTATACCTGAAGATATGCAAAGGCCTAGCGTATCTACACAGTAAGAATATCATTCACAGGGACATTCGCTCGGATAACATCCTCGTTGATTCGATCGGTCGGGTCACAATCAGTGCGCGAATTGTTGTTCAACTACCGGTATATGCCCTCACCTTCATTTTCGCAGAGGGATTTGGATACTGCGTAAAACTGACAGAGAAATGGCCACGGCGTGCGTCGATAGCGGGAACGCCGCACTGGATGGCGCCTGAGGTCGTTAAGCAAGAGAAGTACGACACCAAAATTGATGTCTGGTCGCTTGGGATCCTCGTCATCGAGCTCACCAGAATTGAGAACGGGCCTCCCTATATGGATCAGGAGCCCCTCACAGTTCTCTACACAATTGCTGCGAACGGCGCCCCGATGCTCAAGAGATCCGAAGTCCTAAGTTCCGATTTGAGGAACTTTTTAGAGCGGTGTCTTTGCGTCGTTACCGCTCGAGCAACTGCAGATGAACTTCTTGCCGTGAGTCCGGTGAACGCTGGTATATATGACGAGGCTCACACTTTGCACAGCACCCTTTCTTACAAACGGCGTGTGATTTGGCTGGGCTTGCGCCATTATTGTGGTTCAGGAAAAAGTGATTCAAACGTCGGCCCCGAAAAAGGTCCGAAAGACGCAGTGCTGATGGCCGGCCTTCTGTAGCAATTCTTATCTTATGTTATGATCTTCCACACACTGGCATTTATTTGACATAAACTTCCGAGCTTTATTGTTTAAAGAGGCCTCCCACTAGGCGGTTGTTCGTTTCAGTCAAGACTTGCTTGAGGTGGACCGCGGTCTGTGAAGAAAATGAGAATCGCCGCTAACAATAAATAGAAAAAAGAAAAATTCAACATTGCAACGTTAGACCTCTGATAGGAGCTTCGCGCGCTGCCGAAGCGTGAGGAAAATGGGGATAAAACAGCTATCTTGCCGCGGATCATATCAGATAGTACCTTTAAATCAACGAGCCACGAACCACGGAAATCTATAGTAAGATCTTCAGTAGGAAAGCTGGTGCTTCAAGATAATGATGTATTGCAGAAGAATCATATTGGATCTTGAAGTACATGAGCGGGAAAGCTCTCTGGAGAACTAATTCTAATTATCAAGTAGGATCAGAGAGCAGTGACCGAGGCCATGCCCGAGCGATGCCCGAGGTCACACTGCAAGAAATGCAACATGAAACAACCGAGATAACTAAATCAGGAAGAGCCAATACACGACACCGTCATGCTGGGGTTGTCAGCTTGCACTGTCCCAGATATCTATCAATCGGCACAGCGTCAGTGACGAGGTCGAGCCATTTGGGAGGCAGATCATCCGATTCGGACCAAGGGGCAACCGGCATTCAAAAAGATATAGGGCCGATTTTCTTTTTTTTCGACCTCGACCTCAAACTCAGTCACACCGGAACTATCCAAATTTCGGGCCGTTCGAAGATAGATCCGATATAAACACCGAAACCCATGGTATCAGCGGCGCTGAAATGTGTGCTGATACCTTTGATTTCAGAAAAATATCGGGTTTAAGCCGAAACTTGCAGTTTCGATTGCACCGAAATGCTTCGGGGTTACTATATATGGCAACCCCGAACCATTTCAGGGCAACTGAAATGCAAAGTTTAGGATTGCATTTCATATTTCCCACCGAAATCAGGCATAACGGCGCCCATTTCGGCGCTGCTGATATCCTGCGTTTCGGAACGTATTTTTTTTTTTTTTTTTTTTTTTTTTTTTTTTTTTTTTTTGGCTTGTGTATTCCTGCGTTTTCGGGAACGTTAGATCAGATCTATCTATCTTTGAACGGCCCGAAATTCGGGCCGTCCTGATGTGAGTTGAAACTGTTACTTGAAGTTGGTGGCAAGGATCAATAGGATCAATCGCGGGCCGTGGGCCAGATGTGGGACTTACTAACCAGCGCTTAGTCACCGGTTTGAATGCCGGTTGCCCCTTGATTCGGACTCACACAGGTAACAGCTGCCTGAGCGGCCCAAGAGTCTGCTGATTCGGGGAGAAACTCGTTGTGCCCGAGAACAGACGATATATATACCAGCAAGAACAAGTGAACAACCAAATCACCAGTAACAATGTCAATCCTCCCACCTCTCGATTGCTCTCTTAACGTCGCTCAGATATTGGACTTTCACATCACTCATGAAAACCGCGGTTCTGCATATTCATTCACGGACGAGGACGGAAAAATAACCGAAATCAGCCGTTTCGAGTTTTCTCGAGCGGCGCACCGGGTCGCACACCTTCTCAGACCACAGCGTCGCGCCTTAGATGGGCAGGTGCTTGCTATCGTTGCCCTGACGGACGTCTTGATATACCAGACGATTGTGGCGGGGTGCATCATCGCTGGCCTCATCGTACTACGCCCCTTTTATTATTCAAAACGCCGCCGCTCACCACCTGGATTTTACTAGCCGTTCCCGATTTCTCACCGAAACTCTGCAGCCGCAATGTTTCATTTGCTTAGCACTACTGGTTCCCATCGCGTGTTGACGACCAAGAGCTCTCTGGGGGCTTTGCTGGAAACCGTTGCCACTGACAATGCTCCGTACGAGCTCTCGATAGAGGATATTCCTCCTCTCGGCCAAATTTACCCTCATCTTGGTCACGAAAGTACTGACCACGCATTTGTGCCGTACCCAAGCCCGACTAAGAGTATATCGATCGACAATGTTGCGCTGTATCTGCATTCCAGCGGTCTGTTTCCATTCGCCTCCAATTTTGCTTTGCAAAAACTGATCCCAGATTTGGTTTTTAGGCAGCACCGGCTTCCCGAAATCTATACCCGAGACTCACAGGACTCTCGTCCAGCAGGCGTCGATGGGTCAGTATTTGCGATTTCTTGCCTAATTTTCATTTTCTGAAGTCCTGAAGATGGCATAACTGAACTGGCGGAGTTATCGCCGCGCATAGCAGCCGGGCACTTGCCTGCTTTTCATACAATGGGAATTGTCACACATATATTGTTCCCCATTTTGAACTGTGGCGGGACGGCTTGTCTGTACCCTCTGGCTTCTACGGCAACGGAATATAACCCCCCCGTTGTCCCAACCGCGGAAAACGTCATTGAAAATTCCAAACGGACGAACGCAACGGGAATCATCACTGTCCCTGCGTTTATTCTTGAATGGCAATCGCCAGACGATGTCGCGTACCTCAAGACGCTGAATGTGGTCGTGAGTATCATTCGGGCAGAGGAGATATTGTTTGCTGAAGTTCAATTTTGTTTAGGCGTATGCCGGAGGACCACTCGCATCTCGAGTTGGCAACTCTCTATTCAGCCAGGGAGTGAATATTGTGGGAATGTATGGGACGACCGAGGGTGCGTATCCATTGTATTTGCCAGGCTCCAAGCATTGATGCTTTATTTATCGCCAGTGGGTGTACCGACTATCCCCACGAGACGTCAAGCCGAGGTGGACGCAGGAGAATGGGACTGGTTCCGATTCAGTAGTCGTGTAAATATCCGTTGGGAACCACAGGGTGACGGAACCTTCGAGTGTCAATTCTTGGTACAGTTGTGTTCCTCGGATTTTGCACAGATCTTACGATGCTTTGGTTTAGACTGTGCCAGAGACGCATCAGCTCGCGGTTGAAAATCTACCCGACGTCAAAGGATATTCAACCAAAGATTTATTCGAGCGGCATCCGACGAAACCTGACTTGTACAAAATGTGAGCACTTCGTCAGGCCTCGAAACAAACTGTTGACGTCTTTTTTTGAAGTGTGGGTCGACTCGATGATGTGCTTATCATGGCAAACGGAGAGAAGACCGTGCCTGGTCCGATGGAGGACGTGATGATGGCCAGCCCTTTCATCAAGGGAGCGGTCATGTTTGGGCGCGAACGCAACCAAGTCGGAGTTCTCATTGAACCGAATCATCACTACGAGTTGGATCCCACCGACGAACAGCAACTCGTCAAGTACCGCAATTTAATTTGGCCTGTTATAGAGGAGGCGAACGAGGTTCCGATTTAGCGAAAACCCTAGGCTGTTCTAATGCGATCCTTAGAATGCTCCGGCTTTCGCTCGAATCTACAAAGAAATGATTTTGGTGACCCAACCTGCAAAGCCGATGGTTCGTGCTCCCAAAGGCACTGTGATTAAGAAGCCGACTATCGTCTTGTATAAACAAGAGATCGAAGAGCTGTGAGTATCTTATTTCTCACTTCAATCTTCGTACGTTAAACTACCAATAGGTACGAGACCATCGAGGCCAGCGGGAATGCAGCTAGCGACATCGAACCGCCCTCTTCCTGGTCCCCCGAAAATCTCGAACCGTGGCTCCAGGCCCACGCAAGTTTGGTCGCAGACAGGGACATCCGTGGTGGTCACGACCTCTTCGACCAAGGATTTGATAGTCTAAATGCGACCTTCTTGCGGCACCGAATCGTTGGTGCGCTGAGGAATTCGGGCGCCCAAGCGACGTCGGCGGCGCAGAAGATCACGCAAAACTTCGTTTATGCGCACCCGACCATCGAGGACTTGGCCAATGCGATCGCTGCTGTGGTCCGTGGTGATGCGAACGGTTCTTTGAGCAATGCATCGGCCGCTGTGGAAAAGATGATTGCCAGATACAGCGTGGGCTTCGAGACGCCCTTGGGTTTCCACGAGCAGAACGGCGCTTCATCTACTTGGCATGTGGTCCTTCTGACTGGCTCAACGGGTGGCTTGGGATCGCATATTTTGGAGATGTTGCTCTCCCTCCCTGCCATCGAACGCGTCTATGCGTTCAACAGACCGGGCAGAATCCCTGTTTCTGAGCGACAGCGGGAAGCCTTCGTAGACCGTGGCCTAGATGTCACATTATTGGCTTCAGACAAGCTGATATATCTCGAAGGCGACACGACAAAGGAGGATTTGGGATTATCTCTCGATGTTTGGACGACTGTAAGTTGAACATCGATCACTCGGACATCTACTTAGCTGATTCTTTTATTCACCCCAGCTTCGAGATACAGCCACTGTTGTTATCCACAACGCCTGGACCCTCGACTTCAACAAGGCGTTGTCCTCATTTGAACCGCATGTGAAGGGGACACGCAATCTCATCGATTTAGCGCGCCAATCTCCGAATGCATCCGGAGTTCGATTCTTGTTCACGTCCTCCATCGCCTCTGCTCAGAGTTGGGACCAAACTCTAGGTCCCTTCCCCGAAGAGCTTCAACTGAATGCGAGCGTGGCTGTCGGAAACGGGTACGGAGAAAGCAAATACGTCTCGGAACGAGTGAGCAGTGCTTTCTTTTTTACTGGTTCAAGTTTGGTCTAACGATATCAGATTTTGGCGGCGTCGGGCCTCGAGGCGACTTCCTTCAGGATTGGCCAGGTCACTGGGTCTGCGAGTACCGGAACTTGGTCCACAAGCGACTGGGTGCCCGCCCTCGTGAAATCAAGTATCGCGTTGGGAAACTTCCCTTCCGATCCATCCGGTGTCGTCGCTTGGATTCCTCCTGAGGCTGTTGCACAGACCATCGTTGACGTCGCTTTGAGCACAGAAAAGCCTCCGTTCGCAGTCAACCTTGTACATCCACGACCGGTTTCGTGGGACTTTATCATTTCCGCCATGGCCAACACAGCACAGCTCCCTCTGGTACCGTTTGCGGACTGGGTACAACAACTCCAGGACCGTTCTACTACGGCATCAGCCGAGGATATTGAGAAAATTGTGAGTCCATTTGTCGCATTCTAATTTGCCAACGCTGATATTCTTCAGCCTGGTCTCAAGCTGCTAGACTTTTTCAAGGCGGCCTTATGTGGGGCAGGAAATCTCAATTTCTCCACCTCGAAAGCGCAAGCGGTGAGCCAGTTCATGCGGCTGTTAGAGCCGTTGCGCGACGAAGACGTCAAACGGTGGATGCGATATTGGAACGAATTCCTTGCCTGATCCCATCGCTTTCGGCATATGAACTGTAGTTATGTACATGTCAAGTAATGAACTGAATAATCATTGGCGCACCTAGAGAAACGAGATATAGATCACCCGAACTGCAATCCGAAGGCCATCTATAGAACGCCATACCCCATATTTAGTCAAGGTTTTTGTTCGACCTCTGTAGGAATTCGTCGAGGTTGAGGATGCGCCGCTGCAGACCACCATTAGTGAAGGGAACAGATATTGCATGCAGTGCGCGCGTCCTACGCCCATGGCGGCTTCGAGACGGCGCTGAATGGCCCAGCCCAGTTGCCAAACTAGTCGAAAAAAGATGACGAACTTCGTTCCAATACCCATTCGCAGTTCGGCCCTGCTCCGACAGTCATGCCCCTAGCCAGCGACATGTTCATGCCGGTGCCCGTCGCTCGCCAACGCAGTACCACCCTCGCCCTCGCCCCTCCCGTGCCGACTCTCACGAGCCCGCTGTGAGCCCACGTCCGTGAACTATGTTAAATCCGAGTGCGCGAATGACGATTGAGACTGTAACCCAGCGCTAAGATGAGATACGAAGGGGTATCCCGAAGCTCAAGCGTCGTCTCTGACTCCGGACTTGAGCGGATGTGCTTGATGAGAGGACCATGCAGAAAGTAGACCGTTGGCAGACGAGCACATCGACGGTGGAGGCAGAGAAACACAGCCACAAATTGCCTTTTTCGTCATTTTAATAGACAGCACCAAAAGGCCATTAATACAATTAATACGACACTGCCCACCCTATGAAGAAGAGCACTGTTTATGTACCTCTGTTATTAAGCGGTAAGAAACATAGGCTATGTCCGGACGAGACGTAGCAAGTGCATGATTAGCTCTGCGGATAGTTCTCCAGAGATATAGACACAAAGGAAAGTGCGTCCAAGGAGAAAAGCCCGGCCACGCATGGCCGAGCAGAACTCGCGTTGATCGTTGATTTGGGCGACAACAGGTCTATCCCAACGTGCACCTCGAGCCGACGTCGAATCTCCCGCTTCGTAGTAATGAAGTCGAGGTCCGCAGGACGCCCTGCACCTGGCACTGCGCATGCAGGTCCGCAGCAGAAGACGCACCGTTGGAGCTGCCGGTCCTCGGGATGAGGACGTCGAGGGAGTTGAGTCGGTCATGGGGCGCGAGTCGAGTATAGACTGCGGCGTGGTACGGCAGGACTGGGCATGCTCAAGGGGGTTGTTTGGAGCCACCTTCGACTTGCGATAGCGATGGTGCGGGCGAGTAGCTGCTCCCGCTTCAAGGCGTCTTGTTTCCGAATCGCGACCGGGACCTGGCGCCTTGCTGCGTGCCGGAGCAACGTGACGAACGTCGGTCTCGCACTGAGTGCGATGTACGCGCCGTTCCTGACCAACGGGTTCAACCTCCCAGATCCTGTACTCGAGGAGCTGTTGATACCGCGGGGCGCCTTTGCGCGGAATCATACCGTCAACACCTTCGACTACGCCCTCTTCTCGTGCATGCAACACGCCGTTCTCCCTCGCGCGCTCGATATTTCGGTTGGGACGAGGGTCTCCCATCGCTCTAGCAATCTTCATCTCCCACGCTCCGAGAACATGCCCGCCCAGCCCGCGCTCTACGTGCTCAAACACTTCGTCGTCTTCGACGTACAGATCCTCGCCGCTATCCAGCCCGGGTTCCTCGCTACCGCCGCCCACAACTATACGACACCTCGCTGACGCGACTCCAAACCGGTGCCAAGTGCAGCATCACGACGCGCATACTGCGTTCAGCATGGTCCATGTCCGTTTCCACACCAGGTGGTGCCCAAACGGTGCACGCGAAGGAGCTCGTGATGGCCATCCCGCCGACGTGCGCTAGGACGGCTAACGAGCGCGCCCTCTCGGCACAGTTCAGCTACTACTGGGACATGGTGATTGCAGGCACGGGGATCCCGACAACATATCCATGTCCGCCGTCGACTTTGCGGCCCCCGGCGCTATCCCCGCGCAGCTTCGCCAGTGTAAACGGGCAGTGACCCACTTCGGCAGCCCGCGCTATATGAGCGATGTGCAGGTCAAAGTTGAGACCGTGGCAGCTCTGGGCCGCCTGGTGCGCGCGAATACGTGGGACAATGGGATGTTCGCGACCGAGTTTGTCGACTTCCACGACCGCACACCGTTGCTGCTGCTTACGGTGGACATCGACGCGTTCCGAGGGGGTTCTATCGGGGGCTGAACGCGCTGCAATGCGTGAAGAATATATGGTGGACTGGAGCAGCGTGGCAGACGCAGAATAGCTCGCTGATCTGGAACTTGACGGAGACGGTGGTGTAGAGTTTGAGCTGAGGTGCCGTCTGAGCTGTTTTTTATAAGCTGACGGAGATGCTGGCCAAGGGGTCTAATATACCACATTAATACTGGCTAGGTCAATGAATAGGACGCACGAATCACCGATAGTGCTGCACATGTCTCTCGGATACTCGTCCTTCCATCTTGGAGGGTGCAGTGGGATTTCAGCAGTGTAGCGGAGGGTCGGGACGTGCAGGCGGTGTACGACGTGCGGAGTGCGACGAGATCGGTGGGTATTTGGATTCGGGAAGGGGAGCGGAAGGTCGGGACGTGCAGGGAAAAGAGGTATCATGGTGTGACGACGCGACCCTTTGCCTTTGCGTTGATGGGGACGTCCACGTTGGAGAGCTTCGAGCTCGTGAGTGAGGATGCAAGATAGATACTTAGAGCGGCACCCACATCCTTAATGAAATTGCCGGACGTGGACTTGAGCCCATCGCACGAGCCTGCGCGAGCACGAACGTCCGAATCCTCCAATTTGCCATCCTGCTGCGCACGGCATCCGTCCTCATTCTCACGAGATCGACAGTCGGCGGCCCGCGCTTCCTCATCTCCCAGCCCTCGAGCTTCCAAAACGGCTCGACATCGTCGACGACGGCATCGGGCTCGGCGATCGTGATGAAGTTGTGCTTGAGGGCAAAGGTGGACCAATATGGGGTCGTGCACAAAGGTTCTCCACACACAAGACGAAGATGAGCGGCCAGAGGTGACCGCGCTTGGCTACGGCGATCGCGCTGCGGGGGGTTAGTAAGCTTCGATGGGGGAGCAAAGGACGTACGTAGACAGAGAAATCAAAATCATTCCCGTTTTGCAGCGCGCTCCGGCACTCCTCGAAGTATGGGTTGGACTAGACGAAGGTCCTGATCTCGAGCACCTACTATCTTATCTTACTATCCCTCCTGATTCGGATATCGATTTTCGACCACCTTGTCCGGAACTGCACTCATTCACAATCCACTATTACTGCAGCGACTTGGACGACCACGAAACCATCCTGCTGGCACAGATGACTGAATCGCGGCTGCGCAGCAGCGCGTGTTCAGATTTGTCTTTCGTCGTCTTGTAGCTTTCAACCGTGAGGAATTCGTCGCCGGCAAGATGGAGAGGCCAAACGACTGCGTAGATACATCTTTCAGGTCCGACATCTTTCATGCATTATGCTTTGTTTCTGACCGAGCTCCGTAGGGTCCGAGATATCGGTTCTACCTACCTACCTACCTACCTACCTACGATGTTGTGTGTTAGGGTCTACCACGGATGGGGGTCACCCGGGTTAACCCACGGATTCGACCCGCGGATTTTTGATCCGGATCACAGCCACGGATGACGGGTCACCCGCAACCACCACCCGTGCAGTTACGGATTCGATGGCCATGAATCTGGCTTATCCGCGGGTTATCTGTAGGCTTTTTTGGTACTTTTCCTGGTCCTTTTCTTCTGTAAATTGCTGGCAAAATTGAATTCCTATATTCTCGTATACGAACGGAGATGCAAACTGAAGATGCCATCACCGAGATCAGCGGTAACATGCAACTTCCAAGACGCCGTCCAAGTCGTGTCGAGCTATTACAATGCGTTACTGGTCGATTCTGGCACTTCTTGCTGTTATATCGAGGAAAGCCCCTTCACAAATCGCCCTACGCCCTTTCTTGTATCATTCTCCGACTCGTTAAGGATCAATGTCGTCCCTGCACATGCGCGATGGATGATTGGTAAGAAGACCAAGACGGCAGCCAAGGGTAAGGGGAAGCAGAAGGAAACCGAGACTCCGAGTCCGACGAGGAGATGAGCCTTTCTAACAACTTTCTAATTAAATTTCTGGTCGCACTCCTTGAATACAAGTTTTATGATTTTTTTCCCACCGACCCGTGGATAGCTGTGGGTACCTGCGGGTCTATCTGCGGATGAACCCGTATCCGTGTCGAAGCTACCCGTGCAGATACAGATTTTGCCTTGGGCAGCGAAATTATCTGCGGATTTGACCCGGATCTCACCCGGATGATCCGTGGTAGACCCTATTGTGTGTAGACTATACATCCGACTCGGATGCCCTAAATCCAGGCGTTTTTGCCGAATTTTTCTCTTATCTTCAAGTTTTGACTGTGGTCTATCCGCCTTCTGGCATGAGTCTCAATTATCCTCGCCTAAAAACGTCGACTTCGGCATATAAACGTATGATGCATGTCAAGTAATCACTAGATAATCATTGGGGCTCTACGAGATACTTATAGGCCACCCGAACCGTAGCACGAATCATATTTATAAAGCACCATCTTAGATTTATTCAAGTGGCCGGAACGAGATCAGGAGAGGACTCGACATTCTTCCCAGTTCTGCCAGCTTTCCGCTGTCCAGCGGCGCGCGCGAGATCGCAGCTGGAACGCAATGGTTGATCAGGCTGACTGCGGGCAAAAGCTCGATTGCGGGGTGTGAGAGGACCATGCAGAAAGCAGCTGGTAGTGTAACACAGCCACAAATTGCCTTTTCATCGTTTCGATCAACGGTCTACAAGTACGAAGAGGAGCACTGTATCTTTGGGAACCTCTGTTATTAAGCGGTAAGAAACATAGACCATGTCCGGATGATACATAGCAAGTGCGTTGTCTGTCTGTGCGGATAGTCTCTAGATAAAGAGAAGTCCGTCCAAATCACTATCGCCCATGGCTGAGCAGGATTGGATCGACCACCGCGTCGATCATTGTGCATCTCGAGCTGACGTCAAATCTGCCGCTTCGTGACGGAGTCGAGGGCCGCATTACGCAGGACGGCCTGCTCCTGGCATTTCAGGTCCGCAGCGGAACGCGCACGGGATGGGGGCTTCGAGATAGTTGGTCGTGGGGCGCGAGTCGATGTACTGCGACGTGGTGTGGCAGGACAAGGGATACTGAAGGAGATTGTTTGTAGCCTCCTCCGACCTACGATAGCGCGGGCGAGTGGCTGCTCCCACTCCGAGGCGTCTTGTTTCCGAATCGCGACCGGGACCTGGCGTCTTGCTGCGCGCCAACCGTCGGTTCGCGCTGGGAGCCTACCTCCATAAGAATGCCCTCCCGGATCCTGTCAAGGCCGCCTGGTGCGCGCGAATATGACAATAGGACGTTCACGCCTGAGTTTGTCGGCTTCCACAATCATGCGCTGTTGCTGCTTACGGTGGACTCGACGCGGTCATCGTGGTGTGCAGCGCTGTAGGACGTGAAGAACACATGGTGGACCGGCGCAGCATGGCAGACGCAGAATAGCTCGCTGGTCCGGAACTTTACGGAGACGGTGGTTGTGCCGAAGCACTGGGAGAATTTGAGGGAGGTGAGGCGCCGTCTCTGAGAAATGGAGCAGATCTCCGAAAGCTGACAGAGATGCCGGCCAAGGGGTCTAAAGTACCATATCAGTACTAGGTACTAGTTAGGTCAGTGAATAGGAAGCACGAACCGCCGATGGCGCTGGGTATTTAGCTCTGCTCTCTCGCATTCTCGTCCTTCCATCTTGGAGGGTGCAGTGGGAATTCAGAAGGGTAGCGGAGGGTGGGACGTGCAGGCGGTGTACGTGCGGAGTGGGACGAGATCAGTACCATGGGGCTTTGGGAAGGGGAGCGGAGGGCCGGGAGACGATCCCTTTGACGAACGTCGTGTGCGTCACGTCCACACTAAGCGCCGAGAGCGGGACGATGACCGTCGTGTGTGAAGCCCGCGTCGGCTGAGGTGGAAAGGTAGGGCGGACCCGGAGTACCGGTGTTCGTGTGTATACGCAGCCTGTGGTCGTCTCTGCGCAAACGCCGGCTGGCACCGCGAACGTCACGGCCGTCGTACGATGTGCGCCCACGACCGCGGAGGAGCCTGGAAGGGAAAAATCGCGTCGGTCGTCTAAAACCCATCCCAGAAGGAGCGAATTTACCGATGCCTCTGATACTCCCGCCGACACCTCGGCGGGCTGCTCCCTCCACCCGTGCTCACACCGCGCCAGCTGTAGTGTACTTAACGCAGGATGTTAGCAAACACGAGTCTCTTTTCGATTTGACGCACCAAACGACGCTCTGCTCCCATGGTCCTTCACAACGTCCACCGCGCGCTGCGCGAGGTTGATCGGCTGATTATTTTTTCGTTGGGTGCGGGGAGAGAAGGCATACAGTCCTGGAGCGACGACGCGACTCTCTGCCTTTGCGTAGATGAGGAAGTCCATGTCGGGGAGCTTCGAGCGCATAAGTGAGAATGCAAGATAGATAGAGCAGCACCCACCACCCTTAACGAACTTGCCCGACGTCCATTAGCGCGAGCCTTAATCCGGATCCTCCCACTTGCGATCGCACATTCTCCGTCCTCCCATCCTCACCCTCGTGAAATCGACGGCCGCGCGCTCCCAGCGTCGAGCTTCCAAAATGGCTCGAGGTCGTCGACGATGGCATTGAACTCATAAGTCGGGCTTGAGGGCAAAGGTGCTGCTCCACTTGTTGAAGCCGAGGCCGGGCGAGCATAACGGCGGTTGTGCTCCCCGAGAGAGCAAGAGGAGAACGCGGGGGAGTGGCGTGCAGACCACGCTGATGGCGAGTGCAGGGGAGCCGGAGGAGATGCGCACTTGGGGAGCCCCACCGAGGACTAAGGACCTGGGGGGTCGTCATTATTAACAGGGTATTATGGGTCGGAAGGGACTCCGACGCACCACCCGTTCGAGTTCGATGCCCAGCAGGCGAAGGGTCATGCACAAAGGTGCCCCATACACAAGACGAAGATGAGCGGCCAGATGCGACCGCGCTCGGCTAGTCTCTCGTATCGGACAGACGCTATAAACTTTAAAACTCATACTAGGACTTCGATCGGGCTGCGGGCGTTAGTACGCTGCGATGGGGGAGCAAAGAGCGCACGTACTGGTAGCGAGCATGGTTCATATGTGCAGAACACGATGCTCGGGATGCGCATCGAGCTAATCGAGGGTGTTCCAGCCCGTTGCGGAGGGCAAAGTACTGTCCAGTCGGCTTCGCACCTCTGCACCACCGATAAACGCACTACCCGCCTTGCTGGATGCCAGACTGAAACCCCAGCAGATTATCGAGTAGGGTGGATGTCATATAACGAGTTTGTAGCCAGCGATATCAAGGTCAGCGAAAATAGCTGCAGCAAGGTGTCTGTTGAGTGGAAAGTTCGAAAAAAAAAGGCGGGAGACAAGAGGAGGAGCCTACAAAACATAATTTATTCTCGGCTGCACGACGATGTGCTGAGTGTGCTGAGGTGGGTGTCCGCGGAGAAGGGCGTCGTCGGGGAGCCCACCCTCGTGGGGGAGTGCCTTCAAAGGATTGCCTCGCGTGTAGAGTCGTCGAGACATCAAACTTTCGAGCTCGTGCAGCGCCAAGACGAGCCATCGATGGAAGAGACAATTTGACACGGCGGACAATCAACTGTCACCTGCGATCGGAGTCGATGCTGTCATTGAAGCCACACCTGAACTGTCACCTTGCAAAAACCCCCCTCACTTGCCCTTTTAGTCGAGCTTTCGGATTTTTCCGTGGCCACGAGGTTGCCACGCGTTTCGGGTCTTTCCGTGAAATAAACCATGAATTTCGGGTTTTGGGTTCAGTTCGAACACAAATATTCTCGGAGGTAGCTGAAATTGAACCTACATGCATGGAGTACAAGGTTGTGAGAAAGGTTTGAGAGGAAACATGAAAAAACTGAGTGAAACCATGCGAAATGTCCTGATATGGTTGAAAATATTGATGTTCTGGTTTGTTCAACCATCCAATCCACATAAAATTTGACCTGTGCATTGAAGTTGGCTGCTCAATGATTCTCAATTTTTTTCAGAGCTCAATTGAAGGCAGGAGCGCTGCTGAGGGAAGTACATCAACATTAGTGTGACATGGGACAACTGCCGCACGGTGCCGGGAAATTCACAGGTGTCACGCTCAGGTTGATGTACTAGCACTTGGGCCATTCTGCAGCTCATTTGGCCGTGAAAAAAAATTGAGAATCATTGAGCAGCCAACTTCGATGCACAGGTCAAATTTTATGTGGATTGGATGGTTGAACAAACCAGAACATCAATATTTTCAACCATATCAGGACATTTCGCATGGTTTCACTCAGTTTTTTCATGTTTCCTCTCAAACCTTTCTCACAACCTTGTACTCCATGCATGTAGGTTCAATTTCAGCTACCTCCGAGAATATTTGTGTTCGAACTGAACCCAAAACCCGAAATTCATGGTTTATTTCACGGAAAGACCCGAAACGCGTGGCAACCTCGTGGCCACGGAAAAATCCGAAAGCTCGACTAAAAGGGCAAGTGAGGGGGGTTTTTGCAAGGTGACAGTTCAGGTGTGGCTTCAATGACAGCATCGACTCCGATCGCAGGTGACAGTTGATTGTCCGCCGTGTGAGGAAGGTGGTCGTGTTGAACGGTCACATTGGTCACATCGGGTAACACACTGGTAACACCACGAGAGAAGTGGGAAAGGACGTAAAACGCATTCTCGAGCTCAGAAATCGAGGAGACAGAAGTGTGTATACTATGAACGAAAATATGATGCCATGAAAAAGAGGTCACTGCGTCGTTTTTGAGGCAAGGAGAGAAAGAAACATGGTCGAAAATCGACTAGAGCCTTTGCATAGTAGTCAATGAAACTCCAACTAGGAAGGCCGTAGACTGCAGTACCAAAATCTGCGAAGAATCAGTCGAAACTAATGGACGCCTACGCAGATAAACGAGAATTCAACCAATCGGCACTGACGGCCATCATCGATCAAGCTGTCGGCAATCTCCGAATCTCCTCTTCGTCCTCTACTACCAGTGCCACCAGCTTTTCTGAACTTCCATGGCATACCGTTGCCCTAATTGCGGATTCATGAAGTCCCGCTCGACCGACGACACACCGTACGCTCTCCCACCCCATCTCCTCGCGACAAATGATCCTCCAACTGACGTTGAGGTCGCCGAAATACATGATGCTGTTGATCATTTAAACACCAGTGTTGTGGACCTCGACGCGTCAATAACCGAGGTTGAACACCTTCTCGAGAAGCTTCGAATCAGGCGCCAGCATGCCATCGAGAATATCCGTCGTGGGGGGGCAATATTATCCGTGAAACGGCGACTTCCATCCGACATATTGGGAGAAATCTTCTCCTACACCGTACCTGACTACGTGCCACATGATCGTCGAGCTACGGACTACAGTCCATGGGTCTATGGTCGCGTCTGCAGTCGATGGAGAACCCTCACCCTCTCCCTGCCGACCCTCTGGTCTCATATTGATACCAAGATCCCCCTAGCCTTGCTTACGGCCCAGCTTCGTCTCTCGAAGGGATGTGGCTTAACAATACACACCTTTTATTCCGATATTGAAGCCCTCCATTCACTGGTCGATTGCTCCGATCGCTGGGAAGTCGTGAACATTCAGATGGGAGTCAAAACTTTGGCCACCCTAGACCGTGTTCATGGGAAGGTGCCCATGTTGCGCGAGCTAAGGTGTAGTGATTGCACCAGCGTCGGTTCATGTACAGCGTTCCAAATCGCACCCAACCTCTCGAGCGTTAACATCACTGGAACGGCCTCATTGCAGCTCCCATGGGCGCAGCTGACGAAGCTTCGGCAAGAGATTCCCGAAGTTGATGGTCTCAGCCAACTAGGATCCGCCCGTAATCTGGTCGAATTATCTCTCACCCATTGGGTGGAACCCTCATTGGCCTTGGCTCGGACCAATGGACTATCGGAGCTATTGGAGTTTCCTCACCTTCGGCTGCTGTATATCGACGACGGCGAATTCCTTGATTTTCTGGTATTGCCGGCCTTGGAAGATATTCACATTGCTAGGCACACCCAGCCCCTCGCCTCTCTAATCGACAGATCGCTGTGTCGTTTGCGGAAACTTACTACCTACATCGACATGAACTTCGACATCATCCCCGTTTTGGAGCGCGCTCCAACACTCCTCAAAATAGAGATTTACAAAGATCCTGATCTCGAGCGCCTACTATCTTATCTTACTATCCCTCCTGATTCCGACATCGATTTTCGACCACCTTGTCCGGAGCTCCACACATTGCTCTACTACTACGACTTGAACGAGCACCAATCCATCCTGCTTGCACAGATGATTGAATCGAGGCTGCGCAGTAGCGCGTGTTCAAATTTGTCTTGGACCATCTAGTTTTTAACCGCGAGGAATTCCTCGCCGGCACGATGGAGAAGCCAAACGATTCCGTAGACACATTCTATAGGTCAGACATCTTCCATGCACTATGCGTCATGTTTGACTCAACTTCGTAGGTTGCGAGATATCGGTTCTACAGTGTTACGTGTATAATATTCGGCTGCCCTCTGATGCCCCAGTCCCGGCGTTTGTGTCGAACTTTTCTCTTATCTTTGGACAGCGGTCTCTGTCCGCCTTCACTCTCAATTATTCTTCACCCCTGCATGCAGGCTGGGCGTCACTCAGGATCTTGTGGCGCGGCATCGCATCAATCCGCCGATGGTTTCGTTCACTATACGTCACGATTACGAGGAACCTGCATAGCGACTGAGCACCCAGCTTTCGTTTTCTTATCTTCTTTGGAAATCTCGTTCTTGGACGAGAAAAGGAATGAATGTTTCTATCGCTTCCAGGTTTCACCCTGCAGCTGAACCCAACCAGGTATGTATCTAAATTCGGCTCTTGCCTCTTTCGCTGACTGCTGCACTTCCAACGGGCGTGTGAGACACTGTACGCCGTCATTCGCGGCACCCACAAAAAACTTCTTTTTGTTGCAGGTTTTGATTTGCCTGTTGCCGTCCGGCGCCACCGCCACACCGACATTTTCCGTCGACTTGTCTACCAACACGCGTTCTCGTCCGGTTTTCTCACCTACGCGTTGGCAGCTCAAGTTAGCATCGGGCGTGTACTTTTGGCTTCGAAGATCCTGCGTTTACGACAATCGCATGGGATTCTGAATACAGACGATACCGCACAAATGCAGTTGTCCCTCCCGATTGTGGGTCCATTTTTTGCGACTGCTTCCGTAGTAACTTCTATTTCTCGCAGCCATTCCATCCGGAACCGGTTGACGCGGACTCACGACGAGCGACCCTGGCCCCAGCGCTCCGGTAACTCGTTTATTTAGGACATTATCAATCGGATCAAAACTTACTTTAATTCGATCAGCACTCCCCGACGGGCGGCGGGACAGGTGGCGGGTGGTGATACACATCTCCACTGATGTTGTTGGAAAATGCATTTTTTTTGTGAGCGGTGGAAAGGCCCCCAAACTTGAAGGTGAACGTGCAAAACTCAAATGTGATCGTCCTTGGTGAAATTTACTCGACTCTCAAGGTAATGATCATTCCATCACTTTGTGCTTGAAATAGAGGAACTTCAGCTTGAACGTCCCTCCCGCCCTCGATTTGGTTCCATTCCTTGACGACCATTGCCAATGATACCCGACCAATCCTTGTCCCAATCTATCGCGTTTACCGTTTGCCTTCTTCAGCCTTCTTCACGCTCCACTTTTCTCGGCATACCCGAATTTTTGCATATGCGCATGAATTCAGCGGGTACTCGTCCTTCGATATTGCTTGCGCATAAATCTTGGGTCGACGTCATCTCGCAAGCAAATTTCAAATCTGTCCAGTCGATCCACAATTTGTCCTAGCCGTCCTGCCAGAAATATGTCCACAAGTTAAAATCTCTCCAGTTTCGAGGGTGCAAGTCTAAGAACGATTTCAGCAGGGCTGCAGAATCCTCTAGAAGCACACACTGATTGATTTTCGAAGGTTCACCAGGTGCCACAAGACAGCACAAGACCAGTTCGTTTGCTAGTGATCTGAATCAAGAAGCTGGCACACGAGGCTCACACTTCACTTGCGAGTCAGGCGTCAAGTCAACATTCGGCACGCCCAATAATTGAGTCAGTCAATTTGGCGCAGTTGGTGTGTATGGACCAGTTACCTTCCCGCGTTGAATTCAAATTCGCCTCCGACAGACGACAGGCCGAAACGGAATTTACCGCTCAAACCCGGGGGAAAAATCAAGAGTGTTAGGGAAGCCGATTCCAATTTCCTACCCTGCATCCTCCAAGGCTCCAACCCACTGTTTGCAAATTTGTCAAAATAAAGTCAAAAGAGCCGCACCCCACCGGTTGCGAGGCGGTGTATTGGCGGTGTCATAAATTGCCCATCATGGACGTAATTAAAATGTGAAATCCCAGACACGGACCAACACTGCACCATCACGATTAGCGCGCGAAGCAAGTGCCACTGTCTACGGTCGTGTGGAGAAAGTATCGCGGGAGGAGGATGATTGACGGGTATTACAGCAACATGAAATTTATGAGATTTACGCAGTGCAGAGTAGCGTCAATTCGCGTATACAGCTGTTAGACGCGCGTTAAACAGCTGTTGTATGTCTAACATGCTTAGAAAACATACAGATCAGTCCGAGCCGCCTGCCATTTAAAAAGAAGATTGCATCCGGCGGAACAGAGCTTCTGATCACGGAATATCCCTGGCTTCAAATATCACAAGCCTCGCTTCAAGTTGCACAGAAGTGTTCGTTGGAAAGTTTAGTCTTAGTCTTGAAGTCCGTCAGAACTGAGAAATGTGGATCAGAATGATCTTAATGATGATACTATTCCTCATACAAAGACGGTCGTCACGCAGCCTCGACTGCCACGAATTGCTGTTTAACCGCTGAAATGGAAGTACTTCGAAATAGATATACGCGCGGGTGCAGCTTCCTAACTCTTCCGAGTCCTGTCTCACGGGAAAGCCTTCTCACAAGACAGTTCGAACTCATCAATTGCGCATCATTTAAATTGGAAATTCTCTTCAGTGCTCGATTGTGGAGGATTGTGGCGTGCGTCTTTTTAAGGAACGCTCAAATCGAATTCAAACTCCGCCAACTCCGCCTCCCACGGTTCGCCGGGACTTGCCGTGAGTTCAACTTTTAATTCCCATGTACGCCTGCTTGACCTCGTTAATGGACTTCATGATTAATAGGCTGATTGCCGCTTATGTCGTACCCGTCAAATAAACTAGGCAAGGCACAGGATCGCGGGCATAGACTCATAACTACACCGACTAACTCCTACGTGGAGCTGGTCCGATGTCAAGACTCGAGTTTCAGATCCGTTCGGCCAGACTCGGAGTTGAGGGGAATGGAGTTCCCAGGAACGTGAATGCGGGCAAACTGCTTCGAAGCCAGCGCAATTCGAATTTCCGTCTTAGTGCCGTACTGGTTCAAGACGATCGAGGTACGAGATATCACCGTATTAAAGTGTCTGTCTAGGAGAGAGTACCGCACTTGGATCATGATTTGCATGCAGGGGTAACTCGCTCTTGCAGATCATATTTTGTTTGGGAGATCCTCTCTCTGAGAACACGATTTTCCGCAACCTTCCATTCGCGCATTTCTCTTGCTTAAACGGTGGTTTTATGCGTATCAGAGAAGGCCGAACGGACGACTCAAGGTCGTCCGGACTCGAAGTCCAGCTCAGCTCCGCAACGACTCAGAGCGCTTCTACAATTCCGGGAATACTCATACCATACATAAATTCAATCTCCACGGGAGTCTGTCTACACACAGCCTACTGAGAGCGCTCGAGTACATTCATCTACGCCAGCGCCAACGCCACTCAGTATACTCGCGACCTCCCCCTGACAGTAGCCTTCTTGATATTCCATTCCAATCGAGTTCAACTTGGGTACCTGCTCCTATATTATTAATCCAAGTTGAAAAGGAACACTATGGGCGCGGGCGCGGGGGCGCGGATCCAGCCAAGTAAAGTAAACGTTGGAACCTACTTACTAGTAGCTGAAACAACTTCCAGTATGTTCTGTCCAGCTGTCAGGTCTTATTCGCCTGCACGTGCGCTTCTTGAAGGTTCGATTTTTTTTTTGACACGGAGTTCAGGGCAACTTACATAGGTTACCTGTGATTTTCCTGCGAGTCAGGTAGATTCGAATTCATATCCAGCCTGCTGAGTTGGTCTGGATGGCTCGTATCTCTGCGTAAGTACGCCGCCCACCGAACCCCAAGTCTATCCGACGTTGTTTCGAAGAAGGCCATCGCCTGTCTCGTATCCACCGCGCCCCCACGGCGGCCGCGACGGCGTTCATGATCAAAGCCCTTCGAATCCGGTGAGGACACCAAAGTACGGTAATTGTATTTCGCCAGCGCTTCAAGTTATAAAAACTAGACTTCACCTTACTACTTACCACGTTTCGAGTCCCCTATGATTACACGTCGAAATGGAAGGGGACACTAGGGGCGGGGTGGGCGGACGAGCGGGCGCGGATCCGTCGGGTTCGTCCCAGGCTCCGTATGTACAGCAACGATACGGATTTGAACTTTGGGGCGCGGAAATGAGGTGTTCTCTGGATCTTTTTATTTAGGTTCAAGTTTCGACCCGGCTCGAGCTCGCGCGAGTCGTCCCACGTTCGATGAAACCCTTGGTTTGTGGCTTCTGGCAAGTCGCAATAGCGGCAATTCTATCGCGGTACCTAGAAAGCAGTCGAGTAAACGTGGAAGTTTCAAGTCAACTTATTACATGGTTGAAATGGAACACGCTCCCTAGGGGCCCAAGTTCAACTTGACGGCGGTGTAACACACCGCCCGCAGAAGTAAGCAAACGTAGTGGTTCGCCCCGTCGTCCGTCGTCCGTCGGCAAAGATCTTTTTAATATTCCTATTCCAGAATCCAAGCCGCCTTCCGAGCCAGCGTCTTTTCTTACTTCAAAAGTCGTTCTCCACCCGCTCATCTTCAAACCCCGGATGGTTTCTTGGTTTCGGTAATCGGAGGTTGACTTCAAAGTCAAGTTACTACTAATATTACATGGTTGAAATGGAACACACCGTCACAGTTTAGGGGCCAGAGTTCAACCTGGGCGCGGCGCCGATCCAATAGTGGTGTAACATACACCGCCGCAAACGTAGTGGTTCGTCCCGTTGTCCGTCGTCCGTCCGCAAAGATCTTTTTACAATAATATTCCCATTCCAGAATCCAAATACCCTTTTCCCATCTCAACCCGCCGCCCTTCGAATTGAGACGGCGATCCGATGCGGAACTATGGTGTGTTCACTCCATTGTATTCATTTCGAACCCCAGATAGTTTTTAGTTTAGCTTGACTTGGCGTGGTTGGATTTACCGAGCGGCTATAACTTGTTCGGAGGATGGACATTTATTTCACCAAAGCGGTTCAAATTAGAGTAATTTTCACAACATTCGAGTTTATTCTAATTTCTGACCGATTTCAACCTTATTGCCGGTTGATCCCGGGTGCAAACCGGCCGCAACCGACTCATTTCAATCCCACTTCCCCGCACCTGGACTTGTACACACAACGATCTTTTCTCCATCCAATCCAATCCATTCAATTCCCATTCCATTCATCACAAAAAAGTAAGCTATTTATCACATCGTATCGTATCGTAGTTAAGCAATTCCGAATTGTATCCTATCCTTTGCGTATCCTTGTATCGTAGCCTTTTCCGTTGGGTGGTGGTCGGTGCGTGTTGTGGGTGCGGGGTGCGTTTTGTATGTTGTATGGTAGCAAGCATGGTGTGTAAAGTGTGGGGTAAATGATGTGTAAAGGTAAAATCCAGTGCGGTGCGGTGCGGTGCGGTGCGGTGCGATGGGGTGGGGTAGGTGGTGGTACAATGTGTGAGGGATGTGGGAGAGGTATGTGGAGATGATGATGCCATGAGTCGTGCATGGGGAGCAAACAAACAAGATGATGAGGAGGGGCAAGTAAGCACAAGAAAGAAAGAAACCTCAAGTCGAAACCGAGAGAGAAAAGAGAACAAAGATAAAGAAGAAAGAAAGTCCATACAAGTCGAGAAGTGAGGAGAGGAACGCGCCGCCTGCGGACCCAAACCGGCTGAATGCGTGGGGGGGAGGGGAAGAGGTGGGTGGTATCGACGTCGTCCTGCGTGCACGGGCCTTTTATTTTATTTTCTCCTCCTCCTTCCCTTCACCCGCCCGCCCGCTCGCCAACGCCCGCCCGACCAGTCGCCAACCCCCGCTAAACCCTCCCCACGAAATCCTTATGCACGCGCATGTGCTGCCCCAGGTTATCGTGCCGCGAAAAGTCCTTGCCGCACCCGGGGTAGGGGCATTTGTGGGCTGTGGGCGCGAGCGTTAGCGAGCGTCCTCCACACAATAATACACCAAAAAAAACGCCTCCTCGTCCACGGAAAAGGTCGCCAACGCCACAACCACCGACGCAAGAGAAAGGCCAGGAAAGCAATAGAATCGAACAAGTCGCAGAAAGGAATAAGCAGGCCACTCACGTTTCTCATAAGTATGTATACTCCTCACATGCCTCTTCAGATGCTCCCCCCGCGCGAAGCACTTGCCGCAGCCGGCGACTTTGCAGGTGTAGAGTCTGGCTTGGGCTTTCCCGCCCGCTGTGGTGGTTGTACCCATTGTGCTGGCATGGGATGAGATGCGACGACCTGGGGGGGCGTTAGCTTTGGCTTGGGATTCGAGGGCAAGAAGGAAGGGAGGTGGGCAAAGAGGAGGGAGGAAACAGAGAAAAAGAAGGTAACGCACCGCCAAACTCCCCACCCCCCCCATACAAACTCGCCACAGTCGGGACCCTCCTCCCCCTGCTCTTCTTCGTGAGGTTGGGGACGGGCACGGGGACGGGCAGGGCTGCTGTGGGGCGGGCGCGGGGTTTCCTTCCCCCATTCCCTCCTCCATTGTTCCCGTTGAGCCCGCCGGAGCCGTTTGTACCGGGGCCGAGGTTAGAGCCAGAAGAGATGCTGTGTAGGGCGGCGCCTAGCCCCGAGTTGAGCGACGAAGAGGTGGGGTACCCGAGCTGATACCCCATCCCCACGTCGCCCATATACCTCCCCCTCCCCCACCCCCGCCCCCACCACCTTCATACCCCCCGCCCCCACCCCCACCTCCCCCTCCCCCATACCCATCATACCCACCCCCGCCCCCATACCCCGCACTCCCCCCCGTCCCCGCGCTCGTCGCACTGCTCCCGCTATACGCATACGGCACGTACCGCCCCCTCCCGCCTGTCCTTTTGCGGGTATATTGAGAGGACCGGGCGCGAGAATGGGAATAGGACTGGGGGCGGCCGGGGAAGAACTCCCCGTCGCCATCGGAGGCAGAGGAGGACGAGTTGTCGAGGTATTCCGAGTCGCTCCCGTCCTCCGCTTCCGCGTCGGGGTCGCATTCTCCATCTGCCTCCCCGTCTGCGTCCAAGTCGACGTCGAGATCGACGTTGGGAGAAGGGGCAAGGTCGGCGGAGGGGTACGCGGAGGGCGAGGCGCCGTGCGAGGCAGAGGGGACGGCGCGACGGCGAACGTGCAGGTCAATCTCGGCTCATGCTGCCCTGCGCCTGGGGCGCATCCGACACGGGCGACCCATACGCCCACCGGGTAGCGCCCGAAATCCGCCTCATACGCCCCCGCTCGAGGATATTTTGGGCCTGCGCGGGGGCTTCCGGTGCCGCTGTGGCGGGGGAGAGCGAGTGCGCCGAGTGCGAGTACGAGTGGGAATCCGAGTGCGCGTGCGAGTACGATTGGAATGCGAATGGTGGGTGTGGGGTGGGGAATGGGAGAGCGGGGGGAGCGAGGACGTAGCGCGGGTCGACGTGCCCCGCGTGTGCGGCGGTGCGAGTGGTGCGCGTGCATGAGCGGGAGGACGGGGGACACCGAGTGGTGGTGCTGCTGCTGGAATGGGCGGAGAGGGACGAGAGGGCGGGGGACGGCGAGGGGGCGTACGCGGAGGGCGCGGCGTGGTCCCATGGGCTCGTGGGCGAGCTCGGCGAGGGCTGCGTTGTGTCAGACAAAATCCGAGACAGGAGGGGGCACGGACCTGCTGGGCCTGGGCCTGCTGGTAGCCGTATACGGCGTTGACGCTGTAGCTGCGCTGGATGCCGCCGACGCTGCTGTAGAGCTGGTTGTGGACGTGGTTGTTCGTGTAGCTGCTGTGCATCTGCGGCTGTTGCTGGCATCTATACACCTTCAGCGTCTACACCAATAAAGAGACGAAGAGGAGGCACCTGCGGACGTAGACGCTCACGGGCGGGGGTAGTATCCCTGCGGCGTGAACAGCAATGGCGGCGGCGGCTGCGGCTTCTTGTGCTCCGCCACAGGACTGCTCCACGGCAGATGATGATACGCAAAGAACTCTTCGCGGTGGTGAAAGTCAAACGCATCGTCCAGCGGGCTCCGGATCGTCGACGAGTCGGCGGTAAAGTCGCTGCTGCTGGCGGCGCTGAAGTCTGTATACGTGGGCGAGACGGGGGACGCAGTCGCGGCCATGTCTTTGGTGGGGCGGGTGGGTCGGTCGGTGGATTAATTAACGGCTGGTTCAAATACACTGACGGGTGCGATCGGCGCAGGCTGTGATGTCTGCGATCGCAATCGTATATGTAGTCTTCGCAAAAACTCTGATCGCCAGTCGAACGCAGCAGGCGCAGAAGCAGGAGAAGGAAGTGTCGCTGTCGTATCCGTCCAGACTCGCAGCTCAAGTACGGCGCACGCGAACCAGCCCGCGTCGCCCGCTCGCTCGTCTCAGCATCGAATCTTCGTCCCAGCCAAATCAGGCATGTCCAAAACGGGCCTCCTGTGCCTCACCAAAGCCTGTCAACCCAGTCCGCATGGGGATGTGTCCTTACGTTGTCCGTCACTACCTGGCGGGGATAGATCTAATACACTGATGCGATCACAGATCTGCGTCGTCGGTCTATATCGGGCAAGCGACTCATTATTTCACAACAGATCTAGCAACTATTCAGTCGAGCCATCTCTGTACCTCAATCAAATATATATGTCATCGACGCCGCTGTGGACTGATATTCAAGTCTGCAATTTCAAGACGCCGTCCAGTGAACAAGAACGACGAGAGACACAGCATGCATTTTGCGATCACTGTGGTACCGCTTTGCAATTGTAGACAACAAGGCAGCGACAATAGTCTTAACAGCACTCGTACTATAGTGCCCCGCACCCCGCGTACATATAAGTACCCGCCTCACTCCCCCAATATATGCGTAGCGGCAGAGCAATCCAAGCACTGGCAATGCTACTTGTAACTACACTACACATTTCACTCCTGCGCAACATCATATTGTATGATATCGTATCGTATTGTCTTATCCTTTCACTTTTCAACAAGAGACTACCACTGTATCACGGGGAAGGAAGGAAGGGAGACTGCATGGTGAGTCGGGATTCACATTCATAATTTGATACGATATCGAATAAGCAAATGAATTCGAAATTATACAAATGTACAAATCAATCAGAAACACAAGGAAAACATAAACAAGAGCTGCTGAGCGGGCGAATCCGGGTTGCTGTTGATCCTTGTGAAGCCGATGATCCTGCTGACCCGATGTTAATTGATTGATGGCCGAGCCGCCGACAAAACAAACCCGAGCCAGGTAAGTATGTAAGGTACTGGTTATCTGCGAGGATTAAACTTACTTCCACAAAGCAAACAAGCCGACTTAAGAAAACGAAATTCGAAATCCTGCTTCTTGAATACTTGGTTACAATTGGTTGGCTAGTTACAATCCGTTGGCTTCTTGTACTCGCATGTGTGGCGGGAGGCCGGGACGGAACGCAAACCCACCAGTAAGCCAGTCAGATAGCCACTGTGAATACAAGTCGAATCCCGAATGAATTGGGTTGGGTTGAGAACATCGAAAGTTCGTCCGCGAGAGTCGATACGAAATTCGGCAGACGCAAACTTGGAGTCCTCTCGGGAGTTTCGGAGATATTTTGCTTTTGCTAGCTAGAGATACACCTCTCCCCTTCAACTTCAACCCCAAATTCGTTCGTACCGATAGTACTTCAAGCTACACAACGATGTCCGGCACCTCCCGAAGATGCGATCAATAGCTGATGGCCGAGGCGGCAAGTCGAATGAACCGTAGGTGAGTGAGTACTTTTTGTTATTTGCTGGATAGGATCTGCGAGGATTTATCCTTATATACATCACCTGAATCTGGGAGCAGACAGAAGGCACTGTCAATGCAAGTCGAGCCCTGCATGGATTCGACGAAGAGGTGGGGTGGGTTGGGTTGGGGATTCCAAGTTTCGAACATCGAAACCTCCGTCCGCGAGAGTCGAGGCGGAATTCGGCAAACGAGATGTCGGACATTCTTTGCATTTGCTGCCTAGAGACCCCAGATATCTACCTCGCGTTCAAGTTCGACAACGATGTCCGGCATCTCCCCTGATGTGTCAATAACCGACGGTGGTTCAACTCCCGGTGAAGGCTTTCAAAGTCTGGTGTGGTGCAACAACAACTTCTTTTCGAAAAGAAGAAAAGGCAATAATGAAACAGAAAATCAAGCAGTCCATTCATCCGATGCCGCTGTTGATCGTTGTTGGCCGAGTTGCCGGCTGCTCATTTTCTTTGTTTTGCTTCTGCTGATTGCTGAACCAGCCAGCCGACCAAGCAACGAGTGAAAGAGGGCAGGTTGGGTTGGGCCCGTCGGGACCTCCGTCCGTCCGAGTCCGCTAGAAGAACAAATAAATAAATAAATTCGTGCTCTCCCCCTCCCCTTTCATCTCAGGGATCTCGGCCGGACGACCTTTACCACCATCTAGAGAGTCACACCAGATACTTATACCGCAAACTACCGATGCTGGAACACGTACAAGCCTGAACAAGCGTATCCGGCATCTCCCGTGATCCCTGATGGTTCAACTTTCGGCGTGGATGTACGAAACTTCAGAGTCGACGTTCAGACGCCGCGGAAGGAGGACGGGATCGCTGGTCAAAGCTTCATCATTTAGGAGGAAAAAACGCAAGTTTTCACTCAAAGTGCGGTCAACGGCCTCCTCACTCCTCACTCCTCGCCCCGCCCCTCCCTCCCCCTCACGCCAAAACCCATCTCCCAACCCTAACTGCGGAGCCTTTTTTTGTATAAATTCCCGGGTACGGGTCGCATGCCCAAACACCCCCACCCTCCCAGTATCACTTCCCTTCTACCATGAGGGAGCCAGCTTGAACTGGAGAAGCCGAGAGAAGGCGGAGGAGTTGATGATGCGGACCGGGATCTCCCGTGATGGTTTGATCCTGGTTCAACTTACTGCGTGGGCTGGTCGTCTTCGTCTTTCGCTTGCCGTGCTCTTTTTGATACTCGGTGCCTGACCTCGGTGGTTCACAATCTCGGCTGGGTACGGAGATAGGGGCCTCCTGGCGCGGCGACTACTGTATATTTATCCTCAGATGAGTCGACTCTGCGTCTGCGTCTGCGCCAGTCGAACTGATCCTGGACCTCTCTTCCTTACTGGTTTCCCACGCTAAATAACTTGAAAGTGAGCTCACGGAGATGTATCTCCCACACCCTGAAACCCGTGGCAACTTTATGTCCGAGTCCCCACAGGTGCCAATTCTGTTCCAGAGTCCTAACTTGACTTGCGCGGACGACCCAGCTGAACAGTGAAATATCCCCTTCCTGCCGGCCTGTGCGTTCCTGCCCACGTCCAAAGATAACTTGACTATAATGCGCATATTCGTCCGCCCACTCCGAGTCCCATCTAACTTGAACTCGACTTGATCTCACGGAACTCAATCACACGCCATGCGTTATGTATGTCTGGTGCCTACTCGTAAAGTTAACCCGCTTGACCACGTCTTGAGTCTATAGATCTACTTATCTGACATTTCACCTTCGGCTTCGGACAAGTTGTCAGGCAGGCCTTTTTTTGTGTGCTGGAGGCAACGGGAGGGTTGCAATAGCGCTCACTCGGAGATACGACGCCATTGGCAGTTCACGGTCGAGCACGTTACGTAACGTTGCGTCGGTCAGTACTAATTCGGCAACCGTTTCGAGTGCCAACTTTGGTACAGCAAGTGTGAGTCGAAGTTGAGTTGATCCTTGCTACAGTAACGATTTATTTGACTCCTTGTCGACCATGCTCAAAATAATTGCACTCGACACCAGTTCGCCTTCATAACGCCTTCCCGAGCACGGAAATGGGTCTGGGCCTTGACTGAAGCTGGCAGTGCTCGGCGCTGTTCCGGAATCGCTGTTATTTCCAAGCCAGCTGCCATAGTCCTTTCGCACAACCTTCGCGGATACTTACTATCCCATTGCGTTGCGTTACCAACGTTTCGTCGCATCGATGCGACTACCGACGTCTCGCTTTCACTCAACCTGTATCAGCATTTACCGCGTTCACTCAGCCACAGGTTTCCGCTTGTAGGTTTAATAGATTGAAATTCGGTACACACTTAACCCCGAATCCCGACCTATCGCGTCTGGAGCCCGAGTAAAATTTCGATTCGATCTGAACCCGACCGGTATTTTTCAGCTGCCATCATTCCCACCGGAATAAGGTTGGACTGGGTTGTTGCGTTGGTAGCAGACTTGGGATCCCTACCCAGGGTCGCGTCCGCTTTCTAAATTCCTTCTTCTCGCTCCTTTTCACGGCTAACCGACTCTTTAACGTTTGCATTGCAGGATTTGATCTAATTTTACTTTTTTTTTCTTCGAATCAGGGAAAAGTGGAGGCGGCGTACCACTATACCTACGCGTACTCGGTCCCACATATCATCGAACGATAAGCCGCCGGTTGGCGTCCGATAGAATCGAACATATCAACATTTGAACAAGATCGGAAATACGCCTGTGGTGAAATTTAGCCAGGGCGGATAGGAGTAACGCGTGTCGGGCCCGCAAGTGGATCAATTCGTCGCTCTGAGGCGCCGCCACACTTCATTCCTCTCGGGTTGAGAATAATCCCACCACAGCCTGGGATGGGATGGAATTGGTTGGAGCCGGAACAAGTTCTGGAGAAGGAGTCCAAGCCCAAACATGATTCATGAACGCTCGATCATGATCGGGGCTAGCCAATCCCCATGATTTAATTTTCTGGACGCAATGATCCGCGTATGAGGCGCGTGTTTTTTGCTGCACAGGAGGTGGGTGGGGTCGAAGTGGAGTCTGTGTTCGCTTCAAGTGAATTTAGACTAGAAGGTTCGAGTGCAAGTTTTGGAGAGCGTAGCGAGACAAGGGTCGCCGTCGCGATGGAGACCTAGCGTCCTCCCACGAGTCAAAATAATTGAACCACCAGTGATAGAATTGAACACTGCATGCACCGCATAGTCGTGACGCTGGAAACAGCGTTTGAGTGAGCAGTGCTGGCAAACGATGTCAAGGCTCACGTCGAGAGACGTTCTTCTTCTCCAAAGTCGATCGATCATAGAACGCAGTTCAAGTTGTCAGAAATATTCAGTGGAAGTGGAAGTCCTGCCGGTGCACCCATTAATCACTAATTGCGGCGTTCGATCTAGTCTCTAAAACTTAGACAGACGCTGCAAACAAATTCTTAACTCGTACCTCGCTTGTTTGTTATTCACTAATTGCGTCGAAGCGAGTTCGATCGGTTCGAATTCGAACATGCCGTGATGCACTCCGACTGCCGTTGAATCGGTGAAGATCATCGCTTTAACATATGATTATGTTTTTTTTTTTGACAATGGCGTACATGGATCACGATGTCAGGGTTTTTTTCATTCAAATTCGTCAGAGACAGTACGAGGAACCAAATGATTGATTCAGAGTCTCAGCGAATAATAGGCCGGAGGATAGGCAGTCAAGGCTCCGATTTACACAAAGTCTGGAAGGTTAGGGGCCCGATTAACTCTTCCGTTCCGTTCCGTTAGAGGACAAATTGGACGGACTTGTGCGTCCCGTTTATCAGTGGCAATTTTGCCGAACCGAATTTCAATACTTCAACTACGACATGAAATGAGTACACAGAAAGCTTTCCGCGATGTTAAGGACCCAGGAACTGCATCCACAGACTGAGGGAGACGCTGAAAATGGGATTCGAACATGCGGCAGTAGATTCTGCTTCATGTTAAAATTGAGGTAATAACGCACGCGAGGGCTCCAAGTTCTGTCAAATGAAAAAATTAGAGGTTTAACGTGGAAGCACTCTGACAAGCTCCACCTAGACGTGCGCGGCGATCGAGGTCTAACATTAATCCGTAGCCTCAACTTGATTATGGTTCAACAATAAGCTTCAACTGAGAATTATACAGTGCATTCTACTGCGCCTACAATTATGCTGTCAGTCATTGGTCAGTCAGGTCCCAGGTACACGCCAGGCACCTGCACACCATCAACCCTGAGGGGCGGACTTGTAGGAAAACAATGATGGTTTGATGCGAAAATAGTCAATCACCGCTGACGGTATGAAATTCGGCTTTTGCGGCGGCCTGGGGAAAGCAGTGCACCATAATTAAACTTTAACATGTGAAGGTTGACGCGGGAGATTTCGGAATGGTTATCAAGTGCGAAAGAGGGATTTGAAATGTGATGAAGCGAGTGCGCGTCAACTGAGGAATATATGATTAATTCGTTCTGTATTAATCTTGTAATGGCTGCACCCGTGACGCAGTTGGCGATACTGATGCCGATTCTTAGTGAGTGGATACGTACTTTCAGAGCCTAGTAGGGATCCGCGGTGTCATAGGACACGAACAGAAGGCGCGAAGCGGCGGGCAGATTCTATCGGTAGAAGGACGTCTGTCCTGCAGCGTCGGAGCCTCTTCCCCAATTGCCTATGGTGCGCTGCGTCAAACGCTGTCTTGACGTTGAGGAAGCGATATTTATTCAACGAACTGCCAGTGCAAGGTTGCAATACTTTTGGCAGTAACGAAAGCTGAAAAAAACAGAATCCTTTTTTTTTCATCCTTTTTTTCCATCCAAATTGAATTGACGGCGGGAGAGATTGTCGCGACGTACGTCGTCCATGATATTCAGGGCAACTAGTCTGTCCTCGACAGACCCTGGCAGGATCACTCATTGCGCCATGATTGCGGCGCTGACACTCGCGGGAAGACGTACCCTTGGCAATCCTAGTAGGTCGGAAAGGTGGGTCGGATTCGCAGTTCGGTTCAGCGGCGGCGATGCAGCGAGTATAACCGGATATGGAGCATTCAAATTCGCAATTCGGGTTAACAGTGTTTAGTTCATTCGCGATGGTGAATATGCGTTCAGAAGAAAAGAAACGGGGCGCAATGTTGCCGGTTTCGTTCGGTAATTGAAGTCGTCGAGCAATGGAGGAAAGCTCTGGTCTGTATTAGGATTAAATTCAGCGAACGATCCGCGGGAGACAGCAGGATCGGGCGCTGAAATGAATGAATCCGCTTGAAGGGCAGCTAGAATACTTCGCAAACGATCCATCTCGCACGGTAGCGGTCATTCAGACCGTGCGAGAGAGGGATTTGGAAGTACCCACGGCGCGGGTTCCCACAGTGAGCGGGTATCCGTTTCGCCCACGGAACCTGTAACTCACCCACGCAAACATATAGCTCGTATCCAAGCCATATTCTCCGATCCCTATCTCTGGCTCATGAGACGGTGTAGCTGGGAGGGCCGACGAACGTTCACCTTCGAGCGCAAATGTCAAGGGAATCGAAGACTGTCCCCGTCCCGACTAGAAGACACACCGAATATGTGGCAAGTAACCATCTTATCTTGACATGGCCTATCAAGCTTAACTGCCTTCTCCACCAAACATAGGCCGCCGCCGATGCCCGGGAAACAGCTGCCATTCTTGAAGTAATCTGGTGGACACAGGTGAGCTTAAAATGGCGCGTTCGGCGCTTTCTATCAGTGATGTTAGTATTCGCACACCCACGATAAGTGTATCGCCTGTATATCGGGAGAATCACTGATCACCGCGACAACATTGAATGAATGGACGGATCACACCTGCAATTAACGCAAGCTAGCCTGCTGACGCGGAGACCGAACATCCGTTCCGTCAGCATGGAGGATTGGGGTCGTCGCTCTGGTCGTGCGGAAGGACTTTTGGATTCGAGACGAATCAGTTGACAGGACGGCACGAGGCTACGAAGAAGCAAATGGGGAAGCACCTCTAACTGACTCGGGCGTTTGGTAACACATCAGGCTGCAACGATGTTCTTGGGACGCCCGCCTAGCCGAGAAATGGAAGATGAGTTTTACGTGAGGAAACGTGCATGAAGCGCTTGAATCTGTTGACGGTGAATGAGCGCAACCAAGATTAACTGTATACGCAAATATCAAAAATGGAGAGCATCAAGCGATCTGACCTTGTCCTCGGTGTTGGGCGGAGGGATGGAGAGGATAAGCGAAGGTGATGATAGTATAATGAAAGGCTGTGTGCACCAGCGCCCAGTCGGCATTTTATCATATGAATAGAAGGATAGCTGTTGAAAATTCGCATGTCTTTCCTCCGACGTCAATACACACCGGGATCAAGAACTGCGGGAACACGATCGGGCCCGCCAGTAGGCGCTGACTCGAATGATTTTAGTGGGTCCATCAGTGGGCGGCAAATGTTGGCTGAAAATACCCCATTGTCCTTGGCTAAGAATCTCCGACAACAGTGCTGTTGTTCATCAGGACTATGCGCCGCTGCCAACACCTGCGGAGACCTGCGGCGACCTTCAGCAATCGTTTCAAAAATAAGAGCAATGCAGGCGATGCCGCCGGAATAAAGAGCAAACCCGAAGGTGATCATGTATCCCCGAAATGCCATAATGACAGCAGCTGAGGTCTGTAAAATGGTGTTAAACTCAATGGGAAGGTATCAAAAAGGATCAACGTACCCAGGATGGCGTCTATCCAACAGCCGCGAAAACCCTGTGCTAATCCTGGTTCCGCCAGACGAGAAGAAGATCAGCTTTACTCTGGTCCCGAGACGAACGAACCAGCTCATTTGGCCGACACTTTGTAAATTTGGTGCATGCGAAGCTTCCTCGATACTAGAGAAAGAAGGTCTGGGCCATCGGAGCACCAAGATAAGCAAGGAATAGCGACCCCAGGCAACATTGACTGGTGGCGTATGCCGGTTGTGGTATGTCTGTGGAGAGAAGAATGACTCATTTGGAGAATGGTGCGATTCTGAAAAAAGCTGAATGAAGAGATGTCATGACAAGGCCCGCGCCACAGAGTCGTACCGGAAATGCCCTTTGCACTGGTCTTTGTCGTGGACGCAGCAAGCACTGTATTGCTCCACCATTCATGAACTCTAGGAATCCAGAATGACACCACCAGTGGCGGCTTGCGAGTCGCGCCGTTGCGGTGGGTAACGCCACTGTATTTCGCCGGTCTCTGCTTCCTCGGAGGCGGAAGCACTTTGCGTTGTGCGATCCGCCCGCGAATGAGAAGCCATCGAGGGCATGATCCGGGGCTGGGTCGCGCATCTCAAGTAAAGGATACCCACAGAACGTTGGAGGCTCTCAAGCAAGTGATCAGACTAGCCACAGGCTAATTAGAGCATGAGAAAGAACACCACGGCGGTCTACGCCGCGACGAGGCACAAGGCCCCAGGACGCCCAATAAGTCAATTGCGCAGTGAACTTGAGGAGAGTGCCGGAATGAGGCAAGATAAGACATGAGTGAAGTGGCTTCACTATTGGTCGGCAGTGCCAAGAAGCAGGACGAGTTCGGAAAGCAAATCACAAGAAGTGAGCCAGTCGGCTCATCGGGGTGGGGGGAAATGGTGGTCCAATGCTGCGGTGCGTGGAGCCACATCGAGGACTCGGAGATGAACCAGAGAGTAGGGAATAGGCTTGGTCGGGGGTAAGAGCTCCGCCGAAAGTGCAGACCGAGCGGGAGCTTGTAGTTGTACACTTGCAGGTTTCGTCGATCCACGTGACAAGAAACTTGCGACTGGCACTTCTGCCTGTTTTAATTTTTGGAAGGTACGACGGGGTTGGCAAAGAAAGGACTAGCTGCTGTAGGCGATGTTACTTGGTCATTACGCGTCTTGGAACCCATCACATCAAGAACTGCGCCCGGTAAATTATTCGGTTCAGGATAGTCTTCCAAGTACCAAGAGCTTGTTAGAGTGGTCGTATAAGTCGGTCGTATCGAAGGCCGGTGTGTTAGGGAGGTGATTAGTTTTCATTTTACCAGAATGATGAATTATGATTCTTCAATTTCGATCGGACAGAAGACCAAAATTTGAAGGCAAGCTGAAGGCGGTCTCATTGGCCGGATTCTAGAAGTGCCGAGCCACGACCGAAGTCTAGAGTTGATACGTCCGCGGGCAAAAAAAAATTATGGCCTTGGGGACTCGACATCGCTGAGCATCGCGTACTATCGTCCACGTCACGAGTTCGCGAGAAATGTGAAGACTAGGCTCTGCGGCTCGGTCGAGAAAACATGATTGGAGACGAGAGGTACTCAGTTCCAAACTTCACTAGAGGGAAGTCAATGTATACCAGCGTTGTCAGGCAGCAAGCAGTGGCGAAGTCCCGGACTCCCAGCTGTCGGGGCCGCGGACATATACCAAGTGGAGTTCTTGCCTTTACGATATCGTAGAAGGGGCGCGCATTAGTTTTGTCGAGTACAGTATGCTCCAGATGACGGACGCTGAGTTCAGGCGATAAACATTGAAGGGGAAGCGCGTCACGGCTTGACGCCGAAGGACCGAAGATTGGTTGCTGCATCTCAACGCCTCCAGTAGAAAATTGGTGTCCACTTCAATAAGCTCCAGCTGTCGGAAGACGCCACCGTCGGGTACAACTTCCAGTGGTGTTACCGAATGTCAAATGATTCGGCGACCAAGTCGGCGACGCCAGAAAAGAAAACTGGATTCCCAGATTCGGAGCTTCACTGGAAGTTGTAGACAGCAGTGAAGTAGGGCACCATCGTGTGCCGACGCCCAGAGTACGCTATACAGAGTGTTGTGTCAATTTACCTCGAGACAATGAAAAGAACGGAAGCAAAAGGCGGTGGTGGCTGTGCGTAGTGATGGTCCTGTGTGGCTGTAGTCAGAATTTGGTTCCGTGTTTGGTTCTCAGTCTTCGTGTATCTCAGGGGTCAAAATCACCGTCTCTCCCCCATCTCTCACCGCTGCCTTCTGTGCCCCTGCTCTCCCCCTCCACCTCGCCCCGCCTTTTTACTCCCCTGGTGAGCCCAGTTTTCACCGCGAATTCCCTCTGAAAGAGCCACTGACGAGGCACCCCTGTGTCGTCTTAGTCTCAGCGCAGCAAGCGCTTGATCCATGGTTGAGCCACGAGAGCTAAGACAGATGGGCAATTTAGACATTGAAAAGACCCGCGACGATGCACAGGCTGAAAAAGCGAGCGAGTCGACCGTGGAGGCGCAGGTGGGTCGATGGCGTCGTCAGCAGGCTTAGCTAACCTCCGTCTACCTCCAGCAAGCCGAGAGCTCAAAGTCGACCGGCGATGAACCCCTAGAAAACGCCTCAGTGCCTCCCCTACGTCCTCTGACGCGTTCTTTGACCGGGCGCGCGTCCAAGCCGAGAGCCCGTGATGATAGTTGGTACCAACCCCCAAAGAAGAGTCTCGCAGCCCGCAAAAAACCGGTCAAGTCTCCACGAAAGCGCACCATCGACGAGGTTGACAAGGCGGAGTCTGAAGAGCCCCAGGATCCCCCACCTCCACCCCCACCTGCCCCTGAGCCTGCGGTACCACCACTCAACGGCACCCAGGCCGTCTTCGTCGATGTGTCTAGCGATCCATTGTTGGCGTCTCCTTTCGACACCCGGGCTCGCGTCCGAACAAATCTGCCCGTTCCTGTCCCCAATCTCATCAAGAAAAGCCGAGGCCGGCGGGTCCCAGTCGTGGCCGCAGAAACATCCGGGAACGGAAACGAAGACGCAAACAAGCGCCTGCACATATGCAAGGTCGAGGGCTGCGGCAAGTGCTTCCACCGCGGGGAGCACCTCAAGCGACACATCCGCTCCATCCACACGCACGAGAAACGCAAGTGTCTCCTCCGTTTTTTTTGTCCTAATATTGACCGAAGATTGTTGTCTTGCAGCCTTCCCATGCACCTTCCCCTCCTGCCACAAATTCTTCAACCGCCACGACAACCTTCTCCAGCACATCAAGGTCCATCGGAACGGGGACGACGACGTGGACGCGGAAGGCTCTCCCGCCCCGGAGGACTCGCCGCCCCCGTCCCCGACAACACACGATTCATTCAGTGGCAACGCTACTTCATCTCGAGTCGCGACGATGGTTCTCCAACAACAGCAGCAGCAGAGCACGGCGATCATGTATCACACCCTCACCGCGCCACGCATGATGTCCTCGCAGTCGAGCAGCTATGCGACTAATATGGCGGTTTCGTCGCTTCGGACGGAGCTACCGGATTCGCCTGTCAAGGGGGGCATAGATGCAGACGCAGACGCAGACGAGACGCGCGATGGCGACGCCGATGGGCAGCCAGACGACATCGATGTCGACGCGGAGCACGAAGACGACGAGGAGGTACCGCCCGCCGTCCCAGCCCCGCCCGCTCAGCCGAAGCAGTACATCTTCGTCGTCGAGGGGGCGGACACGCACATGCAGCAGCAGGCGCAGGGTGGGCAGATGCAGATGCAGATGCCGATCGAGCAGCAGCAGGAGCACTACGCCCAGCCACAGTCACAGGTCGTGCGGCAGGTGCATGGGCAGCCCCAGTCTTACTATCGCCTGCGCACGCCGCCGCCTCCGCCTCGGCTTCCGCCTGCGCAGGAGACGTGCTGATTGATTCTGCTCTTGCGCCCGCTGCCTGAAAACCCATCCTTGCAGTCACTAGGCAACGCAACGCGCCCTTGACTATACGATACGATACGGTACTGTACATACATTACACCCACCTGCATATTGATCGCAGATTGGAATATCTTTTAGTCCTTATTACTGGTCTTTGTCTTTCTACCGAAGCTTCTTTCTTCAAGTCGAATCCGCTGTCCTCTGCACCTTGCTACTCTACTCTGGTTTTGTTTCTGTCCTTTGTACCTACACTACTTCTTGGATTCTGGATATGTACCTCTAGCTACGTGTCATGTAGCCCTCAGGCCGACTTTTGTAATAGTGGTGTTTGGAATATACTCTAATCGAAGCGAAAGCGGGTGTGGATGCAGTGGATGCAGGGTGAAAACTTCAAAACAAATGTGAAGGAGGGGCGGGTGTGCTGGTGCGCCGGGGAGGGTGGGGTGCTGGGAGGCGAACGCGGGGCTCCGGGACTTGCACATCTTGAGCAACTGTCGGCTCAAGCGGATACGACACCCGCGCCTGTGAAGCGCTATGCATGTATCTTGTCGTGCACGTCCGAGACTGACTGCCAATTGACTGGGTCACAGTCGAGATGAGAAAGTGAGAGTGTGCGGTGCGTGAGCGAGCGTGACGCATAGGCGTCTAGGACCAAGGAGCAAAGGGAGTCAAAAAGCTGTTCTGGTCCGCCAGATTTGGGCATATGTAGTCGAGAAGGAGCTGGACCAGGCTGGTATCTGCATCTGATCGAGATGCGTTTCTGGTGCATACGCCTAGAGGCCGGCGACACCGGACGTACTGGTGGCCTGAAGAATGGGCGAGCGAGCGCGCGAATCTTGACGATGGACAGGTAGAATGTATCTCATGAGCACGGGCACGTCCGGGACACAGATAAGGTGTAGAGACGAAGAGCTGGCAGATGGATATATCGGATCCAATTCTCGGTTTGAGGATACAAGGACTGGGCAATTAGACGGATTAATATTCTGAACAACCGCTCGTCAAGACAGGATACAAAGTACAGCCATAAGGCACGGCGAAAGGTCCTAGGCTTCACAGCTTCGGAGCCCTCGGCTCGATGTACTCCGGCTGGTACGTGGGCTGCGGAGTCACAGGGGGTACATTCATGTACGTCGGCTGATAACTCGGGTTGTGGTGCGGTCCTGGTGGGGCACCACCGCCTGCTAATGCAGGCTCGAATTGGCTGCGCATCCAAATGAGAGAACTGCGAGCAAGACAAACGGCGAGAAAGGACGTACCCAGCGACGTGGGGACCCTTCCAATGGCAGATCTGGCAGAGCCAGATATGCTTGCTGGAGAACGGTATCAGGGGCACCCAGAAAAGCTCAAACCATGTCGTCGTCTTCGCCGAGTGCACCGAAGCTGTTTACGCAGGGATATTGATACGAACTAGACAGATATTGGGCAAGATGCGCACCGTTATTGCACTTTGGGCATATACGAGTTGTGGAGTCGCCTTCAGGTTTGAGTTTTCCGCACAGCCAACTGAGCATCCCGGGCTTTAGCAAGTGAGTCTGGGATAGAATATTTGCGCACAGATAATTGGGATACACATTTTAGCGTTCAGAGCTGTGAGTGGTCAGAACTGGAAGGAAGGGCCGGACCAAATTTGGCAATGGTGCTGGCGCGTGATGGGCACTGCCACATTGCGCAAGTTGCCGCTTTGACAATTTTTACGCCTCTCTCTGCGGTCCGTTTGCAAGCCTCCTTGCTTGCTTCACCACATTAACACCCCGAATGGCCTTCCTTTGTTTCTTTCATGGCGAATTCTCCGCTCGACTGAAGTTGCCACTGGTATGATGAGATGCATTGAGGCTTGAGCTTTTAGAAATGGGGAACTGATATAAACCCATTTCTCATTTTCTTTCACCTCTACACCTTCTTCGATGCGCTCTCCTGCTCGCGCGACGGCCTTCTTCACCAGGATCTCGGTGGTCTCGGTGCCTTCTTTCCGAGGATTTAGACGACTACTGGACACATTTTCCATGCCACGTGACGACTCCGCACCAAGACGTTAACGTCTGCCATCCTGTCTTGGCCGGCGCGACAGCGTCTTCCCATATTTCTATAATTAATTCCATTGATCACCACAATCTACGGTATCACTCTTTCGTGTCAGCACATCCAGCGTTGGCTCACCTGGACGACTCTAGGTCGCGAATCGCGGATGTTATCAAATTGACCGTAAAGGCACGATATTCCTACACGCAAACCAGCCCAATTGCCAACACAGCCTGTCCATGAATATAGCAGAGGGAGGCCGTGCACATCAATCAACATTTGTATCGGATACCACTTCGACACCGCCGTTCAGCATTCTCTCGACACTTCAATGCACGCCGTAGATTATTTCTAGTTCAATGTCTCGCAAATGTATACTGCTGCTTCTGCCACCACACCAAGTTTGCTCTGAACTCCCGACAATGTCTGCCGACTCCGCGCTTCTGAGGCCGCCGCTGGTGCAGATACGATGTGCACGTTTCCTCTGGGTTACCTTCGTTATCAATACTCAAGGCCCTGGCCCTTTTGTGAGTACTCGAACCTTATAATGTCGATCTATCGCTGATAATCTCACATAACTCAGAAGACATTCAATATAAATTTGACCGGTCTTCCGTCGACGGACGCTGGACTCAATGAATTTCGCTGTCAATACGAGCCAGGTCCAAACCCCGCCTACACCGCGAACCAATCGACGGGCTGCGCGCCGTCTATCTACCTCTACCCAAGCCCCATCGCGACAATTCTTGCTGCCACGCCAGGCCCAACCTACCAATGGCCGATATGTTAGCGAAGTTCCCGAGACGCCCAGCTCGAAAGCCAGCTTGCAGACTCACCACCACTGCTGCCGCACAAGGAGGAAGCCATAAGTCAGGCTGTGCAGGCTCCAGACACTCCGCAGAACTCAATGCCATCTTCCTCCGCCACCGAAGACTCGGACGATTACAAGGACGATCAGTTACCAGCAACCTTCAGTCCTCACTGCCAGGTATGCAGCAGAACTTCTTCATATTGTTGGACTCTGACCGAGACTGTGATACAGCTGGTCACACCATCTCGAAAGCGGGATTTGAACGTATGGAGCGCGACGTGATGACAGGAACTGCCCCCAGCCCCAAACGGCGACAGATTGGATAGATTTGTATCTAATGTCGCGATGTGCAGTCCTCCCACGTTGACAACAATGCTCATTGTCTCCGTGCGCCAAAGTTTGGTCTTCTGCATGGTTTCCTGCCGCAAAGGGTGCAAGGCTGTTGGATCGCATTTGACTAGTCATGATCACCGTAATCCAGGAGCGACTGGATGGCCGTACCATTTTATTTTTCGGACACGTACATTGGTATATTCTAGGCGGAAATAAATTGTACAATCTACGCGGAATTTCCGAGCACAGGCAAGTAACATCCAAACTGAGGGCCGTGGAAAAGACAAGGAAAAGAGGGCGTGGAAGAAAACTTCCAGATGGAGCACACGAGTTTGGTGTCGCCAAACATTGGTCACGGCGCGTCAAACATGATCTCAGAAGACGACCACTCTCTGAGAATCCCTCTTTCCCACATCTGCGATCCTCCTCTGCATCTTGCCTCCACCAACAACGCTCCTTCTGAATCCGAAACAGCTGAAATACGCCGCACAGTCGACCGAGGCCGCGTTTACATCTCGGATCTGCAAAATGAAGTCGACAGACTTCAGAAAACAATGGATGCCGTTCGTCTAGCCCAGTTGGATGCTCGGAGCCAATCTCCCAAACTCGCGCTCTCCCTTTCTGGCCCAGAGTCCCTGGAGCATTAGTCACGTCTGCAGTCTATGGAGAGCCATCGTCCTGTCCTCCCCAGACTTGTGGTCCCGTATCGGTATCCATTCAAGTCGAACTTTCCCAATCCTTGCCCTGGCAGCACAGCTGCAGCGTTCACAAACCCGTCTCTTAACCATCACCTTCTCCTGTGATGGTTTAAATTCCAACATGATTGGCTTGGCCCTCTTACTGGAGCAGTCGGACCGTTGGGAATCCGTAACATTATTACGCCCTCCCAGAGACACGATACTCCGATTCAACACACTTAACGAGTTTCACGAGCCCGTTCCGCAGCTGCACACGCTGAGCTTCAGAAGGAGCGACGACAGCGAAACCTGCACGGCGTTCGAAAGAGCTCCTCGTCTAACCGACGTCCGCATTGATGGCAGCCATCGCCGCCTGCTCGTTCCATACACCCAACTCGTGCGACTACGGGTTCAAATGCCACGGACCCCGGACCGCCTAAGCTTGGCACACGACTTGATTTATCTCACCCTGGGGAAAGCGAGCGTGTCCCTTCCACCTCCCTCATACCCCTTTCCCATCCAACTCCCACGTCTTCGCGTGTTATGTATCGCGGACGGGCACTATCTTGAGTCCTTACATCTCCCGGCATTGGAGGACATCTGCGTCAAAGAACATGTGTCATTCCTCCCCGCCTTCATCACCCGTTCTTCCTGTCGATTACGGAAACTGACTGTCATCGAGGAAACGACGGACATCGTGGCTATTCTGGACCATGCCCCGACGCTCCGTGAAATGCGCCTCCGCCGTCTATTCGCGATTAGCGTTCTCGTTCGTCACCTCGCCGTTCCAGATGACAGCACTCCTGTTGTTTGCCCTGAGTTGAGCCATCTCACATTGTGCGACGTCGAGCAAGAACAATTTCTGCTAGCCCTCGAGATGATCGATGCACGCCGGAAAGCGAATGATGTCCCCTCGATCTGCCTATCCATTTTCGACTTGCAGTTTGGTTCGGATGGGTGCCCGTATGATTTTCCGCCCGCGTACGGTGATTTGAGCACCGAGGTGGAATGGGTTTCCGGTAAACGTGCCGTCGAAAGATACGACACATGGAGGGACCGTTATCCGGCTGGCGGAAAATAAAAACTCAAGAATCTATTGTATCCTTATATCGAGCTGTTTCTAGACGATTAACGGCTATGTATTATGGTGACTATGTATTATATGCTGAAGTCGGTGTGATTGAGCAAGGAACTCTTTCCAATAGTGCATCTACCGTTTTACGTCTTCGTCACGCAGCGGCTCTAACAGTCGCATGGACTCATTGAAGGCGGACAGAGAGACCGCTGTCAAAAGATAAGAGAAAAGTTCGACACAACCGCCGGGATTTAAGGCATCCGAATGGATGCATATATACGCAACGCCGAACCAATATCTATAATTTCGGGCCCTACGAAGCTGAGTCAAAAATAATCGTAGTGCATAGAAGAGGTCTGACCTAAAAGAATGTGTTTACGCAGTCGTTTGGCGTCTCTATCTTTCCTGGGAGGAATTCCTCGCGGTTGAAAGCTACAAGACAACGAAAGACAAATTTGAACACGCGCTGCTGCGCAGCCGCGATACAATCATCTGTGCAAGCAGGATGGATTGGGGCTCGTTCAAGTTGTGGTAGTAGAGCAATGCGCGCAGCTCCGGACAAGGTGGTCGAAAATCGATATCGGAATCAGCAGGGATAGTAAGATAAGATAGCAGGCGCTCGAGATCAGGATCTTTGTGAACCTCTATTTGGAGGAGTGTTGGTGCGCGCTCCAAAACGGGGATAATGTCGATTCTCGTGTCAGTAAGACTGGTAAGTTTCCGTAAACGACACAACGATCTGGCGATTAGAGAGGCGAGGGGCTGGGTGCGCCTACAAATCCGAATATCTTCCAAGGCCGGCAATACCAGAAAATCAAGGAATCCGCCGTCCTCGATATATAACCACCGAAGGAGAGGAAACTCCAATAGCTCCGACAGTCCATGGACCTGAGCCACTGCCAACGAGAGCGGAATGGAATTAGTGAGGGATAGTTCGACCAGATTACGGGCGGATCCTAGTTGACTGAGACCATCCGCTTGGGGAATTCGTTGGTAAAGCCTCGTCAGTTGCGTCCATGGGAGCCGCAACGATGCCTTTCCAATGATGGTAACGCTCGAGAGGTTCGATGCGATTTGGAACGCTGTACATGAACCGACGCCGGTGGTATCGCTACACTTTAGCTCGCGCAACATGGGCACCTTCCCGTGAACACGATCCAAGGTGGCCAATGTTTTGGGTCCCATCTGAATGTCCACGATTTCCCAGCGATCAGAGCAATCGACCAGTGGATAGAGGGCGTCAAGTTCGGGATAAACGGTGCGTATCGTTAAGCCACATCCCCTCGAGAGATCAAGCTGGGCCATAAGCAAGGGGAGGGGGAGCTCGGTATCAATACGAGACCAGAGGGTCGGCAGGGAGAGACTGAGGGTTCTCCATCGACTGCAGACGCGACCATAGACCCATGGACTGCTGTCCGTAGCTCGATGATTACGTGGTACGTAGTCAGGTACGGTGTAGGGGAAGATTTCTCCCAATATGTCGGATGGAAGTCGCCGAATCACGGATAATATTGCCCTCCCACGACGAATATCCTCGATGGAATGCTCACGCCTACTTCGAAGCTTCGCGAGAAGGTGTTCAGCCTCGGTTATCGATGCGTCGAGGTCCACAACGCTCACGTATTTGAGCGACCTCAACATCAGTTGGAGGATCATTTGTTGTGAGGAGATGGGGTGGGAGAGCGGGCAGCGTGTCTTCAGTGGAGCGGGACCTCATGAGTCCGCAATTAGGGCAAGGGTGTGCCATGGACAAGGAAGTTCAGAAACGCTGTCGTGGAAGAGGTAGAGAGAAGACTCGGAGATTGCCGACAGCTTGATCGATGATGGCCGTTAGTGCCGAATGGTTGAAATACTTACTGGAATCCGATTTTCTGCGTAGGCATCCATTAGTTTCGCATAATTCTTGGCAGCCTTGGTACTAAATTCTATGGCTCCCCTACCCAGAGTTTGATTGACCACGATGCAAAGGCTCTGGTCGATTTTCGCCACATTCGACTCACGTTTTCTTCTCTCCCTGCCTCAAAAGTGACGGAGCAAGTCTCCATTATGTTTTTATCCACAGTATACTCACTTCTGCCTCCTCGATTTCTGAGTTCAAGAATCAGTTTTTCAAGTCCATGTCCTTTCTCACTTCTACCGCATCGTTACCCGATGTGACCAACGTGACCGTTTCTGTCTTTCAACACGACCGTCAAAATCTCCTTCATCCAGTTTCCACTCAACAGACACAATGGGTTTCGGTCTGGCATTCAACGAGGCGTTTATATGAAGGTGCGCTCCCTTTTTCCTTGCGTAACCTTGAAGGTGACGGGACAGTACTTTGCCCTCCGCAGCGTGCTGGAACACCCTCGATTAGCTCGATGCGCATGCCGAGCATATGAACCATGCTCGTTACATTTACCGGCGTCATTTAATCCCCCGTAGCCCGATCCTCGCCATCGGCGTCGTGGCCAAGCGGCCCCCTCGTGCCGCTCATTTTCCTCTTTATGTGGAGCACCCTCATGTGCAATCCCATCGCCTCCTGGACCTGGAACCCGAACCGATGGTGCGTCTCCCCTCCCGATAATACCCTATAATAATGGTGACCCCACAGGTCCTTCGTCGTCGGTGGGCCGGCTCCCAAGTGTGCATCTTCTCCGGCTCCGCCGCGCTCGCCATCAGCTTGGTCTGCATCCCCCTGCATTCTCTTTTGATTTGGCAACAGCATCGATTTGTGAGTTGGGGGTCGCGTGGGGGTACAAAGACTTCCTAGATCTCGACGGCATGGGGTGTAGGTGTGCCGGTGAATGCGACGGTGCATGGCGAGTTCTTTGGTGCGTATCTCCTTCGCCTCCTCGTACTCGTACAGCCAAATAATGAACGAACGGACCCAGGGTGCACCTCTCTGCAACCCACGCCGAGATTTGCCACATTATCGCCTACGTTGCGGGTCGCCGGTCTCCCTCGTCCTCCCTCCTCCGCCGCCGCTGGGGCTCGTGGACGACACTTCGGAGGGCGAGACGTGCGCAGTCCCCTGCATGCATCGAAGCGGTGCGCAGCAAAGCGCCAGGTCCCGGTCGCGATTCGGAAGCAAGACGGGAGCTACTCGTCCGCCCTATCGCAAGTCGGAGGAGGCTACAATCAACTCCCCTTCAATGTGCCCAGTCCTGCTGCGCCACGCCGCAGTCCATCTTCGACTCGCGCCCCATGACCACGACGTCCCCACTGGCAGCCCCAACGACGCCGCCTTCCGCTGCGGACCTGGAGTGCCAGGTGCAGGCCGTCCTGCGTAATGCGGACTCGACTCCATCACGAAGTCAACATCGGCTCGAGGCGCACGTTGGGATGGACCTGTTATAGCACCCGTAAAGCAACCATAAACGCGAGGAGGGCGATCGAGTTCTGCTCTGGGCGGCGGACGGACTTTTCTTTATCTGTATCTCTGGGCTATCCGCACACTGGACAGATAACTCACTTGCTACCTATCATCCGGACATGGCCTATGTTTCTTACAGCTTACATAATAACAGAGGTTTCGAAAGATACAGTGCTCCTCTTCGTGCGGACGTGCGTAATTGTATACTGTCGATTAAACCAACGGAAAAGGCAATTTGTGGCTGTGTTGCCTGACTTCCATCTGCTTTCTCCTCTGATACTCGCAGCCGAGCGTTTCCCGTAGTAAGCCTGATCAACCATTGCGTTCCAGCTGCGATCTTGCGCGCGCCGCCGGAAGCTGGCAGAACTGGGAAGAATATCGAGCAAATTTAAGCCATGCGGTGAAGCTGATCTAGAATCTAGATCCAGCTACTTGGATAACTCTGTGGTGGCGCTTTATACATGTGGTTCCTACTACAGTTCGGGGGGCCTATATCTCATATATCTGGAGCCCCGATGATTATTTAGTGATTACTTGACATGCCGAAGTCGACGGTTTCAGGCGAGGAACTCCTTCCAATATTGCATCCACTGGTTGGCATCTTCGACGCTCAACGGCTCCAATAGTCGCATGGACTCGCTCACTGTTTGCGCTTTCGACGTGGAGAAACTGATATTTCCTGCGCCAGCTACGGCCGCTTTAAAAAAGTCCAGCAACTTGATACCAGGCTGAGGGATATCAGCGGAGGCCAATTGGAATACGACAAATGAACTCACGATTTTCTCGAGATCCTCGGCAGTTGCCTTCGCAGAGCGCTCCTGGAGTTGTTGGACCCAGTCCGCGAACGGTACTAGGGGGAGCTGTGCTGTCTCGGCCATGGCGGAAATGATAAAGTCCCAAGAGACCGGTCGTGGATGTACAAGTTGACTGCAACGGCGGCTTCTCTGCGCTCAGAGCGCGTCAACAATGGCCGTGCAACAGCCTCGGGAGGAATCCAGGCGACAACACCGGATGGATCGGAAGGGAAGTTTCCCAACGCGATACTGGATTTCACGAGGGCGGGTACCCAGTCGCTGGTGGACCAAGCTCCGTACTCGCAGACCCAGTGATCTGACCAATCCGGAAGGAAGTCGCCTCGAGACCGGACGCCGCCAAAATCTAATATCGTTAGCTCAAACCAGTAAAAAAAAGCACTGCTCACTCGTTCCGAGACGTACTTGCTTTCTCCATACCCGTTTCCGACAGCCACGCTCGCATTCAGCTGAAGCTCTTCAGGGAATGGACCTAAATTTTGGTCCCAGCTCTGGGCAGAGGCGATGGAGGACGTGAACAAGAATCGAACTCCACGTGCGTTCAGAGATTGGCGCGCTGAATCGATGAGATTGCGTGTCCCCTTCACATGCGGTTCAAATGAGGACAGCGTCTTGTTGAAATCGAGGGTCCAGGCGTTGTGGATAATGACAGTGTTGTATCTCGAAGCTGGGTGAATAAAGAATCAGCTAGAGTCCGAGTGATCAATGTTCAACTTACAGTCGTCCAAACATGAGAGGTAATCCCAAATCCTCCTTCGTCGTGTCGCCTTCGAGATATATCAACTTCTCTGAAGCCAATAATGTGATATCTAGGCCACGGTCGACAAAGGCTTCCTGCTGTCGCTCAGAAACAGGGAATTCTGCCCTGGTCTGTTGAACGCATAGACGCGTTCGATCGCAGGGAGAGAGAGCAAAATCTCCAAAATGTGCGACCCAGGCCACCCGTTGAGCCAGTCAGGAGGACCACCTGCCCCGTAGATGAAGCGCCGTTCTTCTCTGGAAACCCAAGGGCGTCTCGAAGCCTACGCTGTATTTGGCAATCATCTTCTCCACAGCGGCCTTTGCATTATTCAAACGCTATTGCATCACCACGGACCACAGCGGCGATCGCATTAGCCAAGCCCTCGATGGTTGGGTGCGCATAGACGAAGTTTTGCGTGATCTTCTGCGCCGCCGATGTCGCTTGGGCCCCGAATTCCTCAGCGCACCAACGATTCGGTGCCGTAGGAAGGTCGCATTAAGACTATCAAATCCTTGATCGAAGAGGTCGTGACCACCACGGATGTCCCTGTCTGCGACCAGACTTGCGTGGGCCTGGAGCCACGGTTCGAGATTTTCGGGCGACCAGGACGAGGGTGGTTCGATGTCGCTAGCTGCTTTCCCGCTGGCCTCGATGGTCTCGTACCTATGGGTGGTTTAACGCACAAGATTGAAGTGAGAAATGATGTGCTCACAGATCTTCGATCTCTTGTTTATACAAGACGATGGTCGGATTCTTAATCACCGTGCCTTTGGGAGCACGAACCATCGGCTTTGCCGGTTGGGTCACCAAAATCATCTCCTTGTAGATACGAGCAAAGGCCGGAGCATTCTAATGACCGAATCAGAACAGCATAGGATTCTCCGTAAATTTGAGCTACCTTGTTCGCCTCTTCCACAACAGGCCAAATCAAATTGCGGTACTTGACGAGTTGCTGCTCGTCACTGGGATCCAACTCGTAGTGATGGTTCGGTTCAATGAGAACTCCTACTTGGTTGCGTTCACGCCCGAACATGACCGCTCCCTTGATAAAAGGGCTGGCCATCATCACGTCTTCCATCGGACCAGGCACGGTCTTCTCTCCGTTTGCCATGATGAGCACATCGTCGAGTCGACCCACACTTCTCAAAAACATGTTAACAGTTTGATTCGAGGCCTAGTGAAGCACTCACATTCTGTATAAGTCAGGTTTCGTCGGATGCCGCTCGAATAAATCTTTGGTTGAATATCCTTTGACGTCGGGTAGATTTTCAACCGCGAGCTGATGTGTCTCTGGCACAGTCTACATCAAAGCATCATAAGATCTGTGCAAAATCCGAGGAACAGAAACGTACTAAGAATTGGCACTCGGAGGTTCCGTCGCCCTGTGGCTCCCAACGGACATTTACACGCCTCCTGAATCGGAACCAGACCCATTCGCCCGCATCGACCTCGGCTTGATGTCTTTTGACCGTGGTCGCTCCGCCAACTGGGAATAAATAAGGGATCGATGCCCGGAGCTTGGCCAAGGCAAGAGACACGCACACTCGGTCGCCCCATAGATCGGCACAATATTCACTCCCTCGCCGAATAGAGAGTCGCCAACAGCAGATGCGACTGGTCCTCCGGCATATGCCTAAACAAAAATTGAACCTCAGCAAACGTGTCTCCTGCGTACGAATAATACTCACGACCACATTCAGTGTCTTGAGGTACGCGACATCGGCGGGCGACTGCCATTCATGAATAATGCAGGGACAGTCATAATTCCTGTTGCTTTTGCCCGTTGCGCGTTCTCAATGGCGTTTTCCGCGGTTGGCACAACGGGGATGATATATTTCGCCGTAGACGCCAGAGGGTACACACACGCTGTCCCGCCACTCAAAATGGGGATCAATATCTGTGTCATCATTCCCAACGAATGGAAAGCGGGCAAGTGCCCGACTGCTAGGCGTGGCGATAGCTCCGCCAGTTCAGTAATGACATCTTCAAGACTTCAGCAAATAGAGGTTGGGCAAGAAATTGCAAATACTGACCCATTGCCGCCAGGTGATTGAGAATCCTGTGAGTCTCGGGTATGGATTTCGGGAAGCCGGTGCTGCCTGAAACCAAAGATCAGTTTATTCATAGCAAATTGGAGGCGAATGGAAACAGACCGCTGGAATGAAGGTACAACGCAACGTTGTCTAGTGATATGCTTTTGTCGCGCTTGGGTACGGCACAAATGTGTGTTCAGCACTTTCATGACCAAGATGAGGGTAAACTTGGCCGAGAAGAGGAATCTCTTCTGTCGAGACCTCGTACGGAGCATTATCAGTTGCCACGGTTTCCACCAGACGCCCCAGAGAGCCTTTAGTCGTCAACACGCGATGGGAACCAGTATTACTGAGTAAATGAAATATTGCTGCTGCAGAGTTTCTATGAGAGATTGGGAACGGCTATAGAATTCAAGCGGTGAGCGGAGGTTTTGATTAATAAACGGGGCGTACAACAAGGCCAGCAATGATGGACCCGGCCACAATCGTCTGGTATAGCAAGACATCTGTCAGGGCGACGATAGCAAGTACCTGCCCATCCAAGCCGCGACGCTGCGGCCTGAGAAGGTGTGCGACCCGGTGCGCCGCTCGAGAAAACTCGAAACGGCTAATTTCGGTTATTTTTCCGTCGTCGTCGGTGAAGGAATATGCAGCAGTGCGGTTTTCGTGAGTGATGTGAAAGTCCAATATCTGGGCGACGTTGAGAGAGCAGTCGAGAGGTGGGAGAATTGTCATTGTAGTGGTTTAGTTGTTGGATGCCACGCTGGTATATATACCTCAGGAAAAATATGGAAGCTGCACAGTGGCCATAGTTACATCCGGTCTTGATGTACCTTCTGTTCATCGTATTCCGAAGTCGATAGCTGAATTGATCAAGTCTTCCAAGTTAAACGGCACCCGGCTCGAACAATTCTTCCTTGAACCAGCGAGATTGCCAGCTACCCGTGCGAGTCGGAATCGGATCACTGCTACCAAGGGCTCGACTTTGTAACTGACGATGTGCCAATTGACAGATGATAACTGGGTTGTCGCTGGATAGTACGATACTTCGTGGTGGTTGGTGCATTACCGATTTGTCGTGTCATCCGATTAACCGTCATCTTAAATGCCGGTGCCGACGCTTTGGAGAACCGGCAGAGCCGAGTGACAATGTCACGGGTGTCACTCGAGAGTTTCAATTTCATTTTCTCGTGCACAAGTACGTTTTGAGGAACAATCGGAGGAATTTCCGAGATTTTACTCTCGTGCAGCAGACATTCATTTTCCAATGCCCTTGTTTGAGCGATTTATGATTTTTTGAATTTTCCTTTATCTCATCGCGTAGCCGACGGCCGGCACAGACAGTTGCGGGCTCAAATCTCGTATGACAGTTCGTTGTCCGTCTTCTCCCGCACGAGCGATACGAGTACAGCCTGAGCCGCGACCTTCGGTCGCGGTGGACTCCTTATTTTTACACCTTACCTTTCGTTCGGTCGTGAAAAGCCTGCGGATGAATATTATAATTGAAACAGAAGTTGCCGAATGTGCCAGGATGATGGTGCGACGGCCGAACATACATCTCCGGCTTGATGTTCAATGTGCCACCGGCCCGACTTTCCGACAGCTTAACAGCTCACTATAAGTACTAGTGAGAGAGAAATCATGAGCATATGCGCATCGTACTACGAAACTTGGAAAAACTCTCCACATGAAATTTATTCGCGAGGTTTATTAATACCAAAGTGAGCTCGAGTGGTGGTATGTAAGTCGAAGTTCGATTGCCGCGACTGTATATATGTACTACTCCCAGGCCAACAGTGATTATCTAGTTCATTACTTCAGTTACTTGACATGTACTTATCATATTATAAGGCTTCCGAAGCAAGGAACTCCTTCGAATAAGTATTGCTAAGTTGAGTGAATTCAGTCGGAGGATGATGTGGTACCGGTGAGGAGATGGTGCGACGTGTTGTCGGTCAGGGACTTCATTAATTCACAGGGTATGCCATGGAAGTTCAGAAGAGCGTTGGTAGCGGTAGAAAAGATAAGACTCGGAGATTGCCGATTGATGATGGCCGTCAGTGCCGATTGGTTGAAATACTTTTGATGTATAGTCGGATTTTCCTTTTCTGCGTAGCCGTCCATTGGTTTCGGTCGAAGATTTTGTACTGAATCCACGGCCTTCCTAGCTGGAGTGTATTGACTATTATGCAAAGGCTCTGGCCGATTTTCGTCACATTCGACCATGTTTTCTTCTCTCCTTGCCTCAAAAATAACGGAGTGATATCTCTTTTTTGGGGTCATGTTTCTATTCATGGTATACAAACTTCTGTCTCCTCTGTTTCTGAGCTCGAGAATAAGTTTACGTCCTTTCTCACTTCTGGCGGCGTTGCCCGATGTGACCAGCGTGACCGTTTCTGTCTTTCAACACGATCACCTCAAAATGTCTCTTCGATCCAGTCTCGTCGTGCAGCCGACCATAAGATATACTCTATAGGTCCCTCGCCTCCCCACTTTTTTGGAGCTTTCCGTTCAACAGCCACCTTGCTGCAGCTATCTTCGCTGACCTCGATGTCGCTGTCTGCCAACTCGCCATGACTTCCAATCTGCTCGGTACTTTTCTGAGGTTTCAGTCTGGCATTCAGCGAGGCGGGCAGTGCGTATCTTGGCGTTATGAAGGTGCGCTCCCCCCTTCCTTGCGTATCCTTGAAGCTAACGGGACAGTACTTTGCCCTCCGCAGCGTGCTGGAACACCCTCAGGCTCGATTAGCTCGATGCGCATCCCGAGCATCGTATTCTGCACGTCCGAACCATGCTCGCTACCGTTGCGGGCGTCGTTTGCTCCCCCGCAGTCCGATCCCCGCCATCGACGCTGTGGCCGAGCACGGCCGCCTCTGGCCGCTCATCTTGTATGAGGCACCCGGCCCAGCGCCTCTGCACATGGACATGGAACTCCAACCGATGGTGCGTCTCCCCTCACATAATACTCTGTAATAATAATGCCGAAGCCCTAGGTCCTTCGTCCTCGGCGCCGTCGGCGGGCTCGATTTTGCAGGCGGATCCCAGATGCAGATCTGCTCCGGCTCCGCTGCGCTTGCCATCAGCGTGGTCTGCACGCCACTCCCCCGCGTTCTCCTCTCTCGGGGTCCTTTGTAGCAAAAGTCAAAACCTCAGTCCCGGCTCCCCATCCTATTGGATGTCGCTGATGGCCGATTTTGTGCTAAGGTCGCCCGCCAGAGCCCCTGCTATGCCCCCTCGGATCCGCTTCGACATGCGGTCCACCTTTGCCCTCAAGCATACTTTCGTCACGATCGACGAGTTCGATGCCTTCGTCGACGACTTCGAGCGCTTTTGGAAGCTCGAGGGCTAGGACGGGAGCGCGCGGCCCTGGTCGGCGCGTTTGCCGAGTGTCGATTTCCTGAAGATGAATGAGGGAGGGGAGGACGGAGACCGTGCGCGGCAGGGGTGGCAAGTGGGGGGAATCGGACGTCAGTGCTCGCGCAAATGGGTTCAAGGCAACGTCGGGCAAGTTCGTCAAGGATGGGGATGTCGCTCTATCTGCCTTCAATTGCATTCCAACTCACGAGCTCGAAGCTCCCTGACATGGGCTTCCCCATCAACGCGAAGGCAGAGGGTCGCGTCGTCGCTCCCTGGAAGCACACCGAGTATCCGAATATCAGACAGGACTGCATGCATCTTCTCCCCCCCCCACCCAACGAAAAAAAATAAGCTGATTGACGTCGAGCAGCGCGGTGGACGCGACGGAAGACTGTTGCACGTCGTTTGGTGCGTCTCCTCGAGAAGGAGGTTCGTGTTTGCTAACCTCCTGTGTTACACTACAGCTGGCGCGGTGCGAGCACGGGTGGAGGGAGCAGTCCGCGGAGTTTGGGCGGGGGTATCAGTGGGTTCGCTCTTCCTTCTGGGTGGCTGGTTTCCGACGACTGATGTGATTTTCTCTCCAGATTCCTCTCCATGTCCTCCCCGGTCGTAGGCGCACAGCGTACGGCTGCGACGTTGCGGTGCCAGTCGGGCTCAGTCGGGGCTTGCACAGAGACGACCACAGGCTGCGTAAATCTCCCTCCACACGCGAACGTCAGTACTCCGCCATACCCTTCCACCTCCACCGACGCGGGCTTCGCATACGACGGTCCCCATCCTGCCCGGCGCTCGGTGTGGACGTGCTGCACACGACGTTCGTAAAGGCGGTCGTGTCCCGGCCCTCCGTTCCCCTTCCCAAAGCCCCATGCGCACCACTCCGCACGTCGTATACCGCCTGCACGTCCCGACCCCCGCTACCTTTCTGAAATCCCACCGCACCCTCCAAGATGGAAGGACGAGTATGGGAGAGTGCCCAGCGCCATCAGTTCGTGCATCCTAGTCATTGACCTAGCTAGTACTAACGTGGGACATTAGACCCCTTGGTCAGTATCTCCGTCAGTTTCCAAACAAAGAGAAGCTCCATTTCTCAGAAACGGCACCTCAGCTCAAACCCTCCAAGTGCTTCGGCAGCACCGCCGTCTGTCATATCAATCGTATCTTCGTATCTCCATAAAGCTCCAGACCAGCGAGCCATCCTGCGTCTTCCGCGCTGCGCCGCTGTATCATGCGTTCTTCACGCCCTGCAGCACGTTAGGCGCCGATAGAACGCGCTGCGGACTGCGTAGACGTCTATGCCCGCACCAGGCGGCCCAGAGCTGCCATGATCTTGACCTGCGCATCGCTCATATAGTACGTACGGGCTGTGAGCCCGTCTACGCCGGCGGAGCTGACCCCGTACAAGCCCGACTGCGCGGGGATACCGTCGAGAGCCGCGAAGTCGACGGCGGGTATGGATGTGTTGTGGGATCTCCGTGCCTGCAAGCACCATGTCCCAGTAGTAGCTGTTGTTGAACTGCGCGGAGAGGGTGCGCTCGTTGGCCGTCCCAGCGACACGAGGTTGGGCGATATCGGCGGGATGGTGACACGAGCTCCTTCGCGTGCACCGTGTGGGTGCCGCGTGGTGTGGACACGGACGAGTCCGACGACGCTGAACGCACGATGCGTGTCACGATGCGCGTCATGATGCTGCCATTGGCACTCAGCGCGGCGTCGTATAATGCTTGGATGTTGTGGGCGGCTGCGGTGAGGAAGCCGGGCTGGATACCAGCGAGGATCTGCACTTCGAAGAGGACGAAGTACTTGAGCACGTAATCCGCGGGCTGGGCGAGCATTTTCCCGGAGCTCTGCATGAACGAGAAGAGGGTCTAGAGGGTGTAGTCGAACGCGTTGATAGCATGACTTCCCCACGGTATCAACAGCTCCTTGGTACAGGATCTGGGGCGTTGAACCCGTTGGGAACGGCGCGGTTCGCACTCTGGGCGAGGTGGCCTCTCAGCGCGAGGCCGACGTTCGTCGCGCCCTATCGCAAGTCGGAGATAAAGAAGGCTACAAACAACCTTTCAGTACGCCCTGTCCTGCCGCAGTCCATGTTCGACTCGCGCCCCATGACCCCATGACCAACTACCTCGACGCACCCATCCCGACGACTGACAGCCCCAATGGCGCCGCCTTCTGCTGGAGACTGGAGTGCAAGGTACAGGCCGTCACGGGAATTCGACGTCGGCTTGAGGCGCACAACGACCAAGACGGAGGTCGACCGAGTTCTACTCTGCTCGGCTTTTCTTCATATATATCTCTGGACTATCCGCAGAGACAGACAACTCACTTGCTATGTATCATCCGGACATGGCCTGTTTCCTACCGCTTAATAACAGAGGTTACCAAAGATACCGTGCTCCTCTTCGTGCGGACGGGCGTGCTGGTATACTGTCGATTAAACCAACGGAAAAGGCAATTTGTGGCTGTGTTGCCTGACTTCCATCTGCTTTCTCCTCTGATACTCGCAGCCGAGCGTTTCCCGTAGTAAGCCTGATCAACCATTGCGTTCCAGCTGCGATCTTGCGCGCGCCGCCGGAAGCTGGCAGAACTGGGAAGAATATCGAGCAAATTTAAGCCATGCGGTGAAGCTGATCTAGAATCTAGATCCAGCTACTTGGATAACTCTGTGGTGGCGCTTTATACATGTGGTTCCTACTACAGTTCGGGGGGCCTATATCTCATATATCTGGAGCCCCGATGATTATTTAGTGATTACTTGACATGCCGAAGTCGACGGTTTCAGGCGAGGAACTCCTTCCAATATTGCATCCACTGGTTGGCATCTTCGACGCTCAACGGCTCCAATAGTCGCATGGACTCGCTCACTGTTTGCGCTTTCGACGTGGAGAAACTTATATTTCGTGCGCCAGCTACGGCCGCTTTAAAAAAGTCAAGCAACTTGATACCAGGCTGAGAAATATCAGCGTGGGCCAATTGGAATACGACAAATGAACTCACGATTTTCTCGAGATCCTCGGCAGTTGCCTTCGCAGAGCGCTCCTGGAGTTGTTGGACCCAGTCCGCGAACGGTACTAGGGGGAGCTGTGCTGTCTCGGCCATGGCGGAAATGATAAAGTCCCAAGAGACCGGTCGTGGATGTACAATGTTGACTGCAAACGGCGGCTTCTCTGCGCTCAGAGCAGCGTCAACAATGGCCCGTGCAACAGCCTCGGGAGGAACCCAAGCGACAACACCGGATGCATCGGAAGGGAAGTTTCCCAACGCGATACTGGATTTCACGAGGGCGGGTACCCAGTCGCTGGTAGACCAAGCTCCTGTACTCGCAGACCCAGTGATCTGACCAATCCGGAAGGAAGTCGCCTCGAGACCGGACGCCGCCAAAATCTAATATCGTTAGCTCAAACCAGTAAGAAAAAGCACTGCTCACTCGTTCCGAGACGTACTTGCTTTCTCCATACCCGTTTCCGACAGCCACGTTCGCATTCAGCTGAAGCTCTTCAGGGAATGGACCTAAATTTTGGTCCCAGCTCTGGGCAGAGGCGATGGAGGACGTGAACAAGAATCGAACTCCACGTGCGTTCAGAGATTGGCGCGCTGAATCGATGAGATTGCGTGTCCCCTTCACATGCGGTTCAAATGAGGACAGCGTCTTATTGAAATCGAGGGTCCACGCGTTGTGGATAATGACAGTGGTTGTATCTCGAAGCTGGGTTGAATAAAGGAATCAGCTGGGAGTCCGAGTGATCAATGTCCAACTTACTGTAGTCCAAATATGAAGAGGCAATCCCAAATCCTCCTTTGTCGTGTCGCCTTCGAGATACATCAACTTCTCTGAAGCCAATAATGTGATATCTAGGCCACGGTCGACGAAGGCTTCCCGCTGTCGCTCAGACACAGGGATTCTGCCCGGTCTGTTGAACGCATAGACGCGTTCGATCGCAGGGAGGGAGAGCAAAATCTCCAAAATGTGGGAACCCAGGCCACCCGTTGAACCAGTCAGGAGGACCACATGCCCCGTAGATGAATTGCCGTTCTTCTCGTGGAAACCCAAGGGCGTCTCGAAGCCTACGCTGTATTTGGCAATCATCTTCTCCACAGCGGCCTTTGCATTGTTCAAACCGCCGTTCGCATCACCACGGACCACAGCGGCGATCGCATTAGCCAAGCCCTCGATGGTTGGGTGCGCATAGACGAAGTTTTGCGTGATCTTCTGCGCCGCCGATGTCGCTTGGGCGTCCGAATTTTTCAGCGCACCAACAATTCGGTGCCGTAGGAAGGTCACATTCAGACTATCAAATCCTTGATCGAAGAGGTCGTGACCACCACGGACATCTCCGCCTGCGACCAAACCTGCGTGGGCCTTGAGCCACGGTTCAAGATTTTCGGGGGACCAGGACGAGGGTGGCTCGATGTCGCTAGCTGCATTCCCGCTGGCCTCGATGGTCTCGTACCTATTGGTGGTTTAACGCACAAAGATTGAAAAATAATATACTCACAGATCTTCGATCTCTCGTTTATACAAGACGATGGTCGCCTTCTTAATCACAGTGCCTTTAGGAGTATGGACCATCGGCTTTGCGGGTTGGGTCACCAAAATCATCTCCTTGTAGATTCGAGCGAAAGCCGGAGCATTCTAATGATTGAATCAGAACAGCGTAGGATGTTCGATGAATCTGAGCTAACCTCGTTCGCCTCCTCCACAACAGGCCAGATTAAATTGCGGTACTTGACGAGTTGCTGCTCGTCAGCGGGATCCAACTCGTAGTGATGGTTCGGTTCAATGAGAACTCCGACTTGGTTGCGTTCGCGCCCGAACATGACCGCTCCCTTGATAAAAGGGCTGGCCATCATCACGTCTTCCATCGGACCAGGCACGGTCTTCTCTCCGTTTGCCATGATGAGCACATCGTCGAGTCGACCCAAACTTCCCAAAGAAAAAGTCAATAGTTCGTTTCGTGGCCTGGCGGAGCGCTCACATTCTGTACAAGTCAGGTTTCGTCGGATGCCGCTCAAATAGATCTTTGGTTGAATATCCTTTGACGTCAGGTAGATTTTCAACGGCGAGCTGATGCGTCTCTGGCACGGTCTAACTCAAAGCACCATAAGATCTGCGCAAAATCTGAAGAACACAACCGTACCAAGAATTGGCACTCGAAAATTCCGTCGCCCTGTGGCTCCCACCGGACATTTGCACGACTACTGAATCGGAACCAGGCCCATTCACCCGCGTCCACCTCGGCTTGACGTCTCTTGACGATGGTCGGTATACCAACTGGTAATAAAGGATCAATTCACGGAGCCTGGCAAAGTCAACGGATACGTACCCTCGGTCGCCCCATACATCGCCAGAATATTCACTCCCTGGCCGAATAGAGAGTCGCCAACCCGAGACGCGAGTGGCCCTCCGGCATATGCCTAAAAAACAATTTGAACCTTAGCAAACAGTATTTTCTGCGTCCGAATAATGCTCACGACTACATTCAGTGTCTTCAGGTACGCGACATCCTCAGGCGACTGCCAATCTAGAATAAACGCAGGGACAGTTATGATTCCTGTTGCATTCGTCCGTTTGGCGTTCTCAATGGCGTTTTCCGCGGTTGCGACAACGGGGGTGACACATTCCGTTGTAGTAGGTGCCAGAGGGTACAGACAAGCCGTCCCGCCACTCGAAATGGGGAACAATAGCTGTGTTATAATTCCCAATTCATGGAAAGCGGGCAAGTGCCCGGCTGCCAGGCGTGGCGATAGCTCCACTAGTTCAGTAATGGACTCTTCAAAGATTTCAGCAAACCGAAGTTGAGCAAGGAATCACCAATACTGACCCATTTCCGCATAGTGTACGAGATTTCTGTGGACCTGGGGTATGGCTTTCGGGAAGCCGGTGCTGCCTGAAGGCCAGAGATCCCTTTATTCAAAGCAAAATTGGAGGCGAATGGAAACAGACCACTGGAATGAAGGTATAGTGCAACATTGTCGATCGGTGTGCTTGTAGTCGGACCTGGGTACGGCGCAAATGCATGTTCGGTACTTTCGTGACCAAGATGAGGGTAAATTTGGCCAACGAGAGGAATCTCCTCTATCGAGAGCTCGAACAGAGCATTATCATTTGCCACAGTTTCCACCAGACCTCCCAGAGAGTCTTTGGTCGTCAACACACGATGGGAACCAGTATTGCTGAGCAAATGAAATATCGCGGCTGCAGAGTTTCGATGAGAAATCGGGAATGGCTAGTAAAATTCAGGCGGTGAGCGGAGGTTTTGGTTAATAAACGGGACGTACAACGAGACCAGCGATGATGGATCCCGCCACAATCGTCTGGTATATCAAGACATCCGTCAGGGCGACGATAGCAAGCACCTGCCCATCTAATCCGCGACGCTCCGGCCTGAGAAGGTGTGCGACCCGGTTCGCCGCTCGAGAAAACTCGAAACGGCTAATTTCGGTTATTTTTCCGTCTTCGCCCGTGAATGAATATGCAGCACCGCGGTTTTCATGAGTGATGTGAAAGTCCAATATCTGAGCGACGTTGAGGGAGCAGTCGAGAGGTGGGAGGATTGACATTGTTGTTGGATGCCACTTGAGTCACGTCCGCGCTGGTACTGTATATATACGGTCTGCCCATCGTATTCGGCCAAAGATCAGTCGTTTGGAGCTACGGGCACGAGGAATCCTTCCCCGAACCAGCAGACCGCTCCCCAGAACGAGAATAGCACTTTCTAATGCCCGTACGAGTCGGAATCGGACCGTTTGCTAGGTAGATACTTTCCACATACCAAGTCGACGAATCACTGACCATGTGCCAATTGACAGATATCTCGGCTGGATACGTCATTGCCGTCTCGCCGTAGCTAGTATTTTACATACATGCCTGAGCGGCGACCGAAGGCCGCGGTGAACTCTTTATTTTCGTTCTGCCGTGAAAGGGATCCAGACGACTCGTTCGGGGGCAACTAAGTTGCCGGCTTATTGGATGGGTCAGCCCGGAGTAGGATGGAGTGGGGCCCATGTGGTGCAAGCTGAGAACTCGAGGATGATGGTGTGAAGGAGGCCAATGTACACCGCCACCGGCGCCACTGGCCCAACGTTGCGATGTTGAGTTTTTCTATTATGAGCGGCGATGCTTGCGATACGCCTTCTCATGTACTTATCCAAATAGACGAGTAATTCATTGTCTTCGCAGACCATGGTCCAAAGCAGATCTTGACTGAAACGAGCAACGGCCTAAGCTAGGCCTAATGATCAACTACTAATGATAAGTCCAAGTTCGATGTTGCCGCGGCTGAATGTACTTATGCTATTGGCGTTCCTAAGCGGGACCGTGCCGTGTAATCTACCTACCTACCTACCTCGAGCTCGCTGATCCTACTAACAGAAACTGACATTGATTCGGCTTTACTCCTGAAAATACGTACACGTCTTGTACACGTACTATTCTGTATCTAACACTCTCCTCAAAATCCAGTCGCTGCAACGAGCACCAAGACGCAGACGCAGAGTATTTCCCATCAGTTTCGCTCCCTCAGCACCGTCGCATCTTCATCTCTGTTGCGTCCCGCAGGCACAAAGACAGGTGCATCAGCTCGAAGACTCGTAATCAGTTTGCGTGGCGCAAATACAGGCGCATCAGCTCGCAAGGTAAATTTTGGTGAGCCGCTGTCCGAGCCAGCGCGCACTGCAGGACATTTACGTGGCACAAATATGGGTGCGATGGCGCGCAGAGTCAATTTGCGAGGGAGAAAGTCCGGTGCATCAGCTCGGAGGGAGGATCTGCGTGGTATAAATGCTGCCGCCTCTGCCCGGAGGGTGACCAAAGACGGTGCGGGGGCCCTGAGGATCGACCGCAAGTAACCACGGAGATCTAGGAGTTCTGATCGGATAGTGGAAAGGTTGGGTGGAGCTGCCATTGGATGAATTCAGCGATCATCGGATTGCTTTGTATCGTACCCAGTTTAAGGTGAGCTATAATTTGAGACTCAAACTGACTGAGCTAAATTTCACAGGGATTAGAATGAGAGGCGGAAGGATGGTGGTGAACTGAAGTACCAACTCGGGCAAACGCGTGTGAAGTTTGAGTGTGAGAGAGGTCTATAGGCAAGTTCATGAAGATCCCTCCAGAGTCAACAAACTTGAGAACTCACTTCTAAGACCTGGAAGCTCTCGTTCAAAATATCCCTACACCTAATGATGTCTTCTCGGTTGGAGGCTCTCGACAGTACCCGCTGCAAGCGATTTTGAGCCCTGTGCTTGGCCAAAACCTTGTGCACGAGTTCAAGCTTTCTGAGGTTGAATGATCAGTCTCAATAGTGTCTGAATTCAGAGCTTACTTGGCATATTGCGCAATGTCTTGCTGCAGGTCCAAGGGAATGTCGTCCTTTGACTTTCCCTTGAAGGCATGCAACAATGAAGTTGCCCGCTCGGCAGCGTCCTTCGCAACCTCGATGGCGTCTTCCTTATTCTTGGTGACGGTCTACAGTATCTCCTGGTGTGTCCGAAATCTCTCATATGGACACAGCAACGAACCTGAGCAATTTCGATGATCTTGATCGCCGTAGACGCGACCGCCCGTAAGACTGGGATATTCATGGCCCCATCACCTAGAGCGGCGACAATTTCCAAGGCGGTTTTGAGCTGCTCCAAGGCGGTCGTCGTAGGCATGGGTGTCGAATGAGGGCGGAGGGAGGGAGCAAGCTTAAACCCAAGATGCTCACACAGCAATTAAAATCATGCCAGGGACGTTACGTGCACATAGCTGGTCCTTTATGGTCACCCATCAGGCCATGCCCTATACCCAGTAGTTCATCCGACTCCAGTAGTAGGTTGTTTGACTGGATGACGAAAACTAGTCGCGCCCAAGGCGGCGGTCCACTGTGGCCAAGGACACGTTGCAGGATTCAGACGCCGAAAGAAAGGTACATGCATATGGGCGCTTGGAGACGCGGCCAGGCTTCGAGACGAGTCGACGCCGCTTGAAGGCTCTTGAGGGGCGGTCAAAGTCACGAGGTCCTTCCAGTTTCGGACACTTTCGGTGATGCGCCACTTCAGCCACCACCAGCACGACGGAAAGGATGCACTCTTCGAGCGATTTCATCCACTACCAGTTTCACTCTGGTTTCCCTCTTGCACGTCCTACAAGCTCATACACACTGCCCGGGACCGACTCCTCTGTCCAAAACCTGAGGTTTTATGTAAACCTCCCTCCAGTCTTGCGAAACTGGGACGACAATCAGTACGCAGACTTGACGCAGACGAGCTTTTGGTCATTCCTCCAGACGAGATCAGTGACTTGTCCAGTTTGTGTACATTTCGACCATAAATATGCGAGCAAGAGCCAGGAGCGCGCATCGCTGACGCTCACCTCGCAGGGGCGTTCGTCCATATCTGCGAATTGAAAAGGAGAGGTTGACCCTCGATTTACACCTCGCCTGCATTTGACATATGCACCATCGGCGGATCCCTCAACATGGCGAATGCGTCGGATTGGATAGCCAGAAAGAGCGGCGATGGAAGATTGTACGATGGAGGAGAGCCTAAGATCAAACGTTTGGTGACGATCCTCTTCTGTATAACCGTTCGCCGAAGTCTTGCTTATTTCCATCTATTCAAGATGTGCTATTCCGAGCTTGGAATTATCTGCGCGCCACCTTCATACTAAATAACTACACGCAGCCGAGAACACTTCAATGGCTTGAAAGTGGTTGACACTGAATTTTCGCTTTCCAACGTCCACTCAAACCTAACTGGCGACGTGTCAAAGACCGAAGTGTCGACGGACAGAAATAACGGCCCAAAAATAACAAGTTATTTCTGGCCTTTGGTTCCGAATATAATGCGGTATGCAGACAGGCTGCTCGGCGGGGCCCCCAGGCCTCCACTTCGAACTTTGGTCGGTCACCTGGATCGAAACCAGAACATGTGGCAGAATCATTTTCGTCACTGCTCGTAGCCTAAACCATCTCTTTGTTTCCCATCTATTTCTGAGGTTGTACCAACAGCGGAACAAGCTACCAAAACGATGGAAGTGAATCTTCGACAGACAAACAAGACAGTTCTGGTGATGTGACGGTGATGTGACGGGAACGGCCAAGCGAACCAAGCGAGTGGCCGCCCGAGATCGGGGGGCGGAGGCAAATAAAATAGAGGAACGGAAAGGGAGCGAACGAAAAGAAAAGCAGAAAACGGAGGAAGGGAAGGGAGGGTAAGAAAAAATGAAAAAGAGGAGAGCAGAGGATGGGAACGGACAAAATGGGAACGGACAAAATCATATCTCGGAGGAGCGAAAGGAGGAGCGAAAGAACAAAAAAGCAACTCGAGTGAGTGCAAAGATGATTGAAAAAGGAGGAGAGGGAGGAGACTGCAGGAAATAAAGGGCGAATTATATTTATGTAGAGGTACAAAAATCAATGCGCGCGCATCGCGCAGGAAGAAAAAAACGCGAATCGGAAGAAAAAAAGAACGCACGATGCGAAGCCTAAAACTCCGGTATAATTTTGCGAGGAGCGGTAGAGCAAATGAGGCTCGCCCGGAGTGAGCATGGCAGGAGGCATGGTGTTGAGGAAAGTTCTGTTGTGTGGTAATACCTAGCTGCCGGGGGAGAGTGAGTGTCCTCGAGCTTGAAGAAAACTAAACGGGAGCAAGACCTACTTATATGTTCTCGACACCCAGACAGACACCCGGCGCGGCCTGCAAGTACTTGGGAGGTGCGCTTGATTAATTGCAGCTATACTTAGATCGAAGCCTCGAGGCGAGCCAACGTTAGCGTTACGTGGACGGCGATCTCGTGGAATGTCTTGTTACGTCCTCTGGACCGTCTCTTGACGCCCTTTTCGACACCCCAAGACACTTTTTCGCCCGCCAAATCGATTCGCGAAATTCAGACACCTGGAAAAAAAGACACTCCATACACTCCATAGGTACGGCACAGACGTTTCCTAAGGCGTGCACGACAGTTCGTCCAAGTCCCACCGTCGTGATTGTTTTACTATTAGCTGATCTCCAACAGTCTTCAACGTGTTTTCTTCCCTCACCGCCGTGGCCTCTGTCTCTGCAATCTCAATCATCACCCCAAATATCACTGGCAGCAAAGGTTGGACAAACGATGGCTCGAACACAATTACCTCGCCGTCAACCCGCCTCGGAGGCTGGCCAGTGGTTGGAGGTAACTACAATAGTCCAATTCTTAGTAGACCTCGCCTCACAGTAATCTGCACCAGTTTACAGTGCCGTCGCTGGCTCATCCATACCCTGCTGCCGCTATTCCCTCGAGAATACCGCTCACCCTAGCTATTCCCTCGAGAATACCGCTCACCCTTGAGCAACAGCACATCACTGCCGTAGAGGGCATCGTCCCTACGCTCCAAAATATCGTTGCCACTGTCAGCCTCGGCTACTTAACTGCTTCGACCTCAAGAGCATTGCTCTCTACGCTCGTGGCGCAGATGACAATTCCAAGGTCAGCACCGTGCCCTAATCTATTTCTTATTGCATATTGACTCTGTTACAGTGTTTCGCTGCTGTCATCATCTGCGATCCCATCTGCGACCCCAAGACTACCGCGTTGATATCTGCATCACCGGCGCCAACGGCGAGAACAACTCCTGCCTCGTCAGCACGCCCCGCATTGCCCCGTACATATTTTAGGCTCAATTCTTCCCCTCATATGCATATTTCATCCCTCTAGCATCATCTTCATCGTACATACCTACAACAAAGCATACTTACTCATACATCAGCACAACGCACATAAAGTAAAGTACATACCTCAAAAAGAGAGATCCAAGGTTGCGGTAAAGAAAACTTGATAATATTGCATACAAAATAAACTGTTTACATGACGGCGCGCTTTCGGCGATGTATTTTCGCGAAACACGCGACGCGACAAAAATTCGTCAACTTGACGAGTTTCTGACGCGCTTCACGTGATCCTTGTTTGGGTCCTGTCCTTGTCGTGCTTCGTAGACCCTCCTTGTCCTTGTCGTGCGTTGCACAGCCGTGACACGCCCAGCGCATCTTCTGCTCAACCCCTTCGAGGCACAGCGCCCATCGCTGGCTCCCGTCCCGCACATTACCTTAGGGTGTAGCACTCACAATGGCCCTCGATCGACACGAGACACTCCTGGATTAAACCTCGATGGGCATTGATGGTCTATGGAAGGTATTCCATCGTCCTATCCATTTTCGTGCTACTGAACGGTTTTATTTGTAGGAGCTAGAGCTCGTCGAACAGAAGATTTCTCTTCCCAATCTCGCAGTGTCCACTGGGTTCATCGGAAATGCGACAGGGGCTCGTGGATTCCGAGTGGGTATTGACGCAAGGTAGCAATACTTGAGTCTCGTATCAACTTATGCTGACTGGAGCACAGTGGATGGATGTATCGCGCATGCGCACGCCATGGGATTACCGAAAGTCCAGAGCTTGTCGCCCTTTTCTCTCGATGTAGCCGACTTTTCAGGCTGCCATTCATTCCCATCTTTGTGTTCGATGGGCCCGAACGCCCTCGGGTGAAGCGCGGCAAACTTATTCGAGGAACGACCATCCGTTGGCCCGCCCTTTTCAATCAATGTTGGAGGGCTTCGGCTTTCAGTGGATCACGGTATGTATCCCCCGCTTTCTCTAACTACTTTGACTGACTGGCAAATCTAGGCTCGCGGGGAGGCTGAGGCCACTCTCTCTCGCATGACGACTACGGGGGTACCAGTCAGCGTGGATGCAATACTTACCGACGACTCAGACTCCTTTGTTTTTGGAGCCGATGTTGTCTTGCGAATGTACGTCAATAATTTTCCTCCGTCTTTTTAGTTTGATCCAACGTGTCTTTCACAGACGCTCTGAGGACAACGAAAACTACGAGGCCTCGCGTTATTCGGCGCACGACATTTCCGAAGTTTTGGGCTTATCTCACGATGACTTCATTTTAGTGGCAATACTTGCTGGGGGGATTATTCGGTACATGATATTTTAATTCAGCTACAATGGGTACTAAACAAGGTGTTACAGGACGGACTTGCCCAATGTGGTGTTGCGACTGCTATAGGTCTTGCGCGGGCTGGTCTCGGCAAGCAGCTCATAGCTGGTCTGTCGGGTAAATCATATGACGACTGTATTTCCTTCTGGCAACCTGGCGCCAAACTTTGCAAGCAGAGCTTGAGACAAACTCCTCTGGCCATCTTCCACACCGATACAAGCAGCTGGCAGCAAATATTCCCCCAGACTTTCCCGACCTCGCGGTGATCAATCTCTATCGCTACCCCGTCGTAACCGACCACGAGGCTGTGGCAAGTCTAGTATTTCATCCTCCCCGCCTCGACATCCTTGCTCGCTTCGCGGAGGCCCACTTTCAATGGGGCGACAGCATTGGTATTCTGGAGCATTTCGCAGCCCAGCTGTTTGCTGGTTTAGTCATTCGAGAACTTGTCGATCGGGCATCCGCCGCAGATGGTTTCGCGGCGCCTCTGACTTCACCACCGATAATCAAGCGCATTGTGGGCAATCGGCGCCATAAGTCTACAGGCTATCTCGCGGAGCTGCGCCTCACTCTCAATATCGATCGCACCATCCTCACTTCCGCTCTGCAAGCCCTTTCAGGCAGACGTAATCCTTCGGGGGGTTGTCAGACAGCTGTCGATGCCTGGATGGCCTCAACTCTGCCAAAGGTCCGAGTCTGGATTCCGAAATCTACAGTGGAGCACGTATTTCCGTCAATGGTACTAGATTACACCTGCCGTCTGCGTACGCTAATTCTAATCTTGGTTGTTTTATTTTATTAATTCATTTACAGCTACTCGGACATCTCGTAAACGGAAAGCGAAGACGACTGTGATTGACGGCTCGAGCCTCAGTTCATCCAGCAGCACCACCGCCATTTTAGGCCACGGCCTTGAAGACGGTGTGTACCTCATGTTCTCTACTTCCAATATTGTCTCGTTAACGTGATATCCAGCTTCGTCTGCACGTAGTAAAAAGAGGTACAACATGATGATTGTTACCTATCAGGGACGGGAGGAGGTCGAGTTGATCTCAGACTCGGACGGCGAATTTTAGGCCGAGTGAGACCCGCCTTGAGGCCCGCTTTGAGACCCGCCTTGCTGCACGTATAAAACCTTGTCTTCCCTCTCTAATAACATACCATTTTCCTCCCTCCACATGAGTAACCTCACCGTCCTCCAGAACCGCTCCGAGTACCTTGGGCTGCGCCTTGCTCTACTTGGTCAGACCGCTGGTGATGATAGTGTTCCATGGCAAGATGAGGTGGATGATGATATCGAGGGTGAAAAGGAAACCCTTGATTTGCAGGATGTCTCTAAAGATGGGGACGAGGATGCGATGCCTGACAACAATCCTACCGGTGAGCAGAAGGAAGAGGTGGATGCCGGCGACGAGGAAGAGGCGGATTCCGATGGCGACGAGGAAGAGGCGGATGCTGATGGTGACGAGGAAGAGATAGATGCTGATGGCGACGTCAAAATGGCTGAGTTGCGTGCCGTCATCCAAGAAAACTCAAAGGGTGTGGTGGACAGTACGGATGCTGAGTATAAGAGGTACTTGCGCTCTCATAATTCCACAATGTAGCTAATGGCACGGTCTAGGCTCAACAAACTTTGCGAATCTTTTGTTCATGATCAAGGCTTCATCAAGATTGGCGAAAAATTCTTCACCGACAAACCGCATCCGGAGTCCGCCACTTTCATTGTGGCATGGATCATGAATAGGTTTTATTTATCTTGAAGTCAACGCAGATTATATAACTGATATCTTCTCGAGTTGCGATGACGTTGCCCTAGATGGAAAGCCCAAGGATCCGAGCATTGAGCGAGATTCCTACAGTCACGCTCAGAAGATGCGCGCTGCAGCAACATATGGATTCGGGCGTCTCAACGGCCTCGGATCTCTACCCTGGCAGAAGAGCGAAGTCAGTGGTAAAATGCGCGGTAATCCTTCCATTTCCGAGGCCGTATCACGTTACATGGTCAGTCTCCGGAAGAAAAAGGTCTGTTTTTCATACTGCATCGAAAACGATCCTCTCATGACCAGCATTGCATAGGTTCGTTCTGGGGAAGTGGCTACTAGCGGCGCGCTATAACTCCAGTCTGTTCTTCCTCCAATTTTTGAGTGTTTACTTCCACCGTGCTCACCTAGCCATAGGAAATCATCGCCAAGCTCTACCATTATAATAACAACCCCGAAGTCGCGAAAGTCAAGCCCGTTACCCGACGCGCACGTAAAGCTGCCGTGGATCCCAACGAGTGGGGAGGCGGACGCAGCCGGTGCATGCTGCAGGCCGTATATGTCATCTCGTTTCTGTGCCTGCTTCGCTTCGACGAGGCCTTGAAAATTCAGCTTCAAGACATTCGTCGCATCAACGACACTTCATTCGAGTTGACCTTGCCTTTTCGAAAGACAAGCCAGTATGGCGGTATTTCCTTTTCCATTTTCTTTGTTTTTTCACATGCTAACATCGTTTATAGAAATTAAGCCATTCGTGCTGCATGAACTCCCCGAAAAGGAGGCACATCTTTGTCCAGCGAGGGCCCTGGCCTCCTGGTTGTCGTGCTCAAAGATCACGAAGGGTTATTTATTCCCTACAATCACTGTACGTGACCAAATCGGTGATTCGAGCAAGCCCATGGTATGTTCTATGATATTCTTCGCACAATTTTTCGCTGAGTCGCTCTTATAGAAGTCCGAGAAGTTCCTAGAGATGTTTCGCAACAATCTTCTTGATCTCCGCCTCGACCCTTACCCATATGGCACTCACTCGTTTCGGCGCGGCGGTTGTCAATACTTCGCATCTGATCGTCGATGGAGCCTGCGTCGTATTTGCGAATGGGGTGGATGGAGTATGGAGTTCTCAAACTTGACCATCGTCAAGTATTTAATTGGCTGGAACGATGATCCCACAGAGTTGCGCGAGAACTTTTTGAATCCGAGACAGAAAATCACACAGAGATGTTCTGCATGCGGCAGAACTTGTGGATGTGGCCTCTAAATGACTACTGCTTGTGTAGATTGATTCAAGTAACTGCTTTTGCGAACCGCTTTAATTTGGATCATAAATCACAAGTACTTGAAAATATAGAGTGAACGTAAGTAAGATAGGTAGACTTGTTTCCAAAACATGAAAAATACGTCGTCTAGAGATCACGAAGTTGTCTATAGTGTTTCGCAATTTTATTGGTGCTCGTCATCACCTTCATCGTGTTTGTCTTGCTGCAACGATACCTGAATTTCGCCTCGAACTCTTCGCCGAACTCCTGCCGTGCCTTATCTGCAAGCTTGGTGTCTGCATCTTTGCGGTCGTCGCGGAGCCTAGCACAGATAGCGGTATAGGACATCTTGCGGCCATTTGGGCCTGTGAACGTTGTCCAGAACTCCTCGGGAGTTCCCTGCCGGTAACGCTCAACAACAAACTAATCAAATTAATTGTAGCCTTAAAGCAAATGTAAAGCGGTGCTCACCTTCCACTCGGACCAACTGGATTTATGGGCGGACCACAGCCCAGTTTTCTTGAATATCTCAGGCCAGTAGACAAGCGCGATGGAATGGGTATTGATCTTCACGACCGAATCGTCCTTCCAGTGTGGAGATGTGTCATCCCACATTTGGTTGAGGCGGTCAATATTCGCAGCGAAAGACGTCGCGGGAACTGAAACTTGCTTGATTTCGTCGATGGTGATGGTCATGGTGGTGCCATTACCCAATGTGAATGAGCGGACCGGACTGTCGGGGGTCGGGGTGGGAATGAGGGGAGAAGTGGACGTATCGGGAGCATCTATCTGGAGCTGAGGAGCTGGAGCATTGTCGAACGATTGGTTTATATGCAAGCTTTGACAGCCCGAAGACCAGTCCTGGTAGCCTGGAACATCGAAGCCAAAGGTGTCCTAGAGGCAGAGATCTCGTCAAAATAGAAATAGTAACATAAGACAATCACGAACCATATCGTAGGCCGGGTACAAACTTTGTGCGGTATGATCATACGCTATGTGGTCCGCAGAAGGCACGGGATAAGGATAGGCTGGGACGACTTCCGATGTAGAGAACTGAGCTGTCTGATATATTCCCGTAGCGCTGGATGCAGCAGTGATGGCAGCGAGTTGACCTTCAATCATCTGCATTCGTTCATGGAGACTGTGATCAACAAGAGTGCTCTAGATTAATACGTGAGTAGGTTAAGTAGCTGTAAGAAATAGCGACGGGCCTGTGAAGACACTTCTGGAAGCGAGTTTGTTGGTGGTGCGATAGCGGAGTTCGGAGGTTTGTACGGGAGTCTCGCGACGGTACGTTCAGCCTTATATTTGTCAAAGCTCACTGAAGACCACATAGACAGATACACGCACCCAAAGTAAAAGCTCGTTCATTTCATCCTCGGTCCGGGTATCCTTGGAACGCTCCGTAACACGCTCAGTATCGATTATTGCTGCCCTTCGGTTGGCGGACTGTTTGAGTTGGGATTTCTTAGGGCCCTCGCGCGGTCCTTTGTGGCTACGTCGCTTCACGGGCTTCAAGTCACTGAAAAAGATTATATTGGTCAGATTAAGGACTGCATATGTCGCAAGCGTACCAGCTGGCCGGATCACTGCAAAACTTTTTGCTGAAGTCCTGAAGCCGTGTTGTCAGTTGGCCTTTGTTGCCGCTAACAGCAAGTCCATAATCCCGGCACATGTCCTTGAGCTGTGCCTGGGTCTTGCCGTTACTAGAAAAATGTTACATCGCACCATGTACAAAGATAAACTACTTACCATGTTCGTTCTTCCGTACCCCCAGTCTTGCCAGGGAAGATCAATGTATCCTGCTCTGCCGCGGCCGCCAACGGGGAGCTACCGATATGTGGCACATGCGCCATAATAAGGGAGGTGAGACCAGCGCACACCCAGTCGATGATGAGCAGACAGGCGGCGAGCAGACAGGCGGCGAGCAGGAGCGCGTACGCGGAGGACGGCAGGTCGTCGTCGACAAGGGAGTCAATTTGCAAATTGACGACGGGCACTGCCGCACCCGCTGATGCGACAGCGAGCACGGCAGGACCGATCGTCGTCGACGACACAAGCGATCTGGGGATAAACGGTCAGTAACTGGGCAGCCGGAGGAGGACGGAGGTATATATATATATTATAACGAGAGGACGGAGGTTACGAGAACGGACACACGTGTGCCAAGACCGAGACTCAGTTCTCTAAGCGAGATTCAAACCGCCATCACCGGAACAATCCGACGTGACGAAACCGTCTTTCCTGGGAGAGAAGTGAATCTTCGACAGACAAACAAGACAGTTCGTTGATGTGACGGTGATGTGACGGGAACGGCCCAAGCGAACCAAGCGAGTGGGCCGCCCGAGATCGGGGGGCGGAGGCAAATAAAATAGAGGAACGGAAAGGGAGCGAACGAAAAGAAAAGCAGAAAACGGAGGAAGGGAAGGGAGGGTAAGAAAAAAAAAAAGAGGAGAGCAGAGGATGGGAACGGACAAAATGGGAACGGACAAAATCATATCTCGGAGGAGCGAAAGGAGGAGCGAAAGAACAAAAAAGCAACTCGAGTGAGTGCAAAGATGATTGAAAAAGGAGGAGAGGGAGGAGACTGCAGGAAATAAAGGGCGAATTATATTTATGTAGAGGTACAAAAATCAATGCGCGCGCATCGCGCAGGAAGAAAAAAACGCGAATCGGAAGAAAAAAGAACGCACGATGCGAAGCCTAAAACTCCGGTATAATTTTGCGAGGACGGTAGAGCAAATGAGGCTCGCCCGGAGTGAGCATGGCAGGAGGCATGGTGTTGAGGAAAGTTCTGTTGTGTGGTAATACCTAGCTGCCGGGGGAGAGTGAGTGTCCTCGAGCTTGAAGAAAACTAAACGGGAGCAGACCTACTTATATGTTCTCGACACCCAGACAGACACCCGGCGCGGCCTGCAAGTACTTGGGAGGTGCGCTTGATTAATTGCAGCTATACTTAGATCGAAGCCTCGAGGCGAGCCAACGTTAGCGTTACGTGGACGGCGATCTCGTGGAATGTCTTGTTACGTCCTCTGGACCGTCTCTTGACGCCCTTTTCGACACCCCAAGACACTTTTTCGCCCGCCAAATCGATTCGCGAAATTCAGACACCTGGAAAAAAAGACACTCCATACACTCCATAGGTACGGCACAGACGTTTCCTAAGGCGTGCACGACAGTTCGTCCAAGTCCCACCGTCGTGATTGTTTTACTATTAGCTGATCTCCAACAGTCTTCAACGTGTTTTCTTCCCTCACCGCCGTGGCCTCTGTCTCTGCAATCTCAATCATCACCCCAAATATCACTGGCAGCAAAGGTTGGACAAACGATGGCTCGAACACAATTACCTCGCCGTCAACCCGCCTCGGAGGCTGGCCAGTGGTTGGAGGTAACTACAATAGTCCAATTCTTAGTAGACCTCGCCTCACAGTAATCTGCACCAGTTTACAGTGCCGTCGCTGGCTCATCCATACCCTGCTGCCGCTATTCCCTCGAGAATACCGCTCACCCTAGCTATTCCCTCGAGAATACCGCTCACCCTTGAGCAACAGCACATCACTGCCGTAGAGGGCATCGTCCCTACGCTCCAAAATATCGTTGCCACTGTCAGCCTCGGCTACTTAACTGCTTCGACCTCAAGAGCATTGCTCTCTACGCTCGTGGCGCAGATGACAATTCCAAGGTCAGCACCGTGCCCTAATCTATTTCTTATTGCATATTGACTCTGTTACAGTGTTTCGCTGCTGTCATCATCTGCGATCCCATCTGCGACCCCAAGACTACCGCGTTGATATCTGCATCACCGGCGCCAACGGCGAGAACAACTCCTGCCTCGTCAGCACGCCCCGCATTGCCCCGTACATATTTTAGGCTCAATTCTTCCCCTCATATGCATATTTCATCCCTCTAGCATCATCTTCATCGTACATACCTACAACAAAGCATACTTACTCATACATCAGCACAACGCACATAAAGTAAAGTACATACCTCAAAAAGAGAGAATCCAAGGTTGCGGTAAAGAAAAACTTGATAATATTGCATACAAAATAAACTGTTTACATGACGGCGCGCTTTCGGCGATGTATTTTCGCGAAACACGCGACGCGACAAAAATTCGTCAACTTGACGAGTTTCTGACGCGCTTCACGTGATCCTTGTTTGGGTCCTGTCCTTGTCGTGCTTCGTAGACCCTCCTTGTCCTTGTCGTGCGTTGCACAGCCGTGACACGCCCAGCGCATCTTCTGCTCAACCCCTTCGAGGCACAGCGCCCATCGCTGGCTCCCGTCCCCGCACATTACCTTAGGGTGTAGCACTCACAATGGCCCTCGATCGACACGAGACACTCCTGGATTAAACCTCGATGGGCATTGATGGTCTATGGAAGGTATTCCATCGTCCTATCCATTTTCGTGCTACTGAACGGTTTTATTTGTAGGAGCTAGAGCTCGTCGAACAGAAGATTTCTCTTCCCAATCTCGCAGTGTCCACTGGGTTCATCGGAAATGCGACAGGGGCTCGTGGATTCCGAGTGGGTATTGACGCAAGGTAGCAATACTTGAGTCTCGTATCAACTTATGCTGACTGGAGCACAGTGGATGGATGTATCGCGCATGCGCACGCCATGGGATTACCGAAAGTCCAGAGCTTGTCGCCCTTTTCTCTCGATGTAGCCGACTTTTCAGGCTGCCATTCATTCCCATCTTTGTGTTCGATGGGCCCGAACGCCCTCGGGTGAAGCGCGGCAAACTTATTCGAGGAAACGACCATCCGTTGGCCCGCCCTTTTCAATCAATGTTGGAGGGCTTCGGCTTTCAGTGGATCACGGTATGTATCCCCCGCTTTCTCTAACTACTTTGACTGACTGGCAAATCTAGGCTCGCGGGGAGGCTGAGGCCACTCTCTCTCGCATGACGACTACGGGGGTACCAGTCAGCGTGGATGCAATACTTACCGACGACTCAGACTCCTTTGTTTTTGGAGCCGATGTTGTCTTGCGAATGTACGTCAATAATTTTCCTCCGTCTTTTTAGTTTGATCCAACGTGTCTTTCACAGACGCTCTGAGGACAACGAAAACTACGAGGCCTCGCGTTATTCGGCGCACGACATTTCCGAAGTTTTGGGCTTATCTCACGATGACTTCATTTTAGTGGCAATACTTGCTGGGGGGGATTATTCGGTACATGATATTTTAATTCAGCTACAATGGGTACTAAACAAGGTGTTACAGGACGGACTTGCCCAATGTGGTGTTGCGACTGCTATAGGTCTTGCGCGGGCTGGTCTCGGCAAGCAGCTCATAGCTGGTCTGTCGGGTAAATCATATGACGACTGTATTTCCTTCTTGGCAACCTGGCGCCAAACTTTGCAAGCAGAGCTTGAGACAAACTCCTCTGGCCATCTTCCACACCGATACAAGCAGCTGGCAGCAAATATTCCCCCAGACTTTCCCGACCTCGCGGTGATCAATCTCTATCGCTACCCCGTCGTAACCGACCACGAGGCTGTGGCAAGTCTAGTATTTCATCCTCCCCGCCTCGACATCCTTGCTCGCTTCGCGGAGGCCCACTTTCAATGGGGCGACAGCATTGGTATTCTGGAGCATTTCGCAGCCCAGCTGTTTGCTGGTTTAGTCATTCGAGAACTTGTCGATCGGGCATCCGCCGCAGATGGTTTCGCGGCGCCTCTGACTTCACCACCGATAATCAAGCGCATTGTGGGCAATCGGCGCCATAAGTCTACAGGCTATCTCGCGGAGCTGCGCCTCACTCTCAATATCGATCGCACCATCCTCACTTCCGCTCTGCAAGCCCTTTCAGGCAGACGTAATCCTTCGGGGGTTGTCAGACAGCTGTCGATGCCTGGATGGCCTCAACTCTGCCAAAGGTCCGAGTCTGGATTCCGAAATCTACAGTGGAGCACGTATTTCCGTCAATGGTACTAGATTACACCTGCCGTCTGCGTACGCTAATTCTAATCTTGGTTGTTTTATTTTATTAATTCATTTACAGCTACTCGGACATCTCGTAAACGGAAAGCGAAGACGACTGTGATTGACGGCTCGAGCCTCAGTTCATCCAGCAGCACCACCGCCATTTTAGGCCACGGCCTTGAGACGGTGTGTACCTCATGTTCTCTACTTCCAATATTGTCTCGTTAACGTGATATCCAGCTTCGTCTGCACGTAGTAAAAAGAGGTACAACATGATGATTGTTACCTATCAGGGACGGGAGGAGGTCGAGTTGATCTCAGACTCGGACGGCGAATTTTAGGCCGAGTGAGACCCGCCTTGAGGCCCGCTTTGAGACCCGCCTTGCTGCACGTATAAAACCTTGTCTTCCCTCTCTAATAACATACCATTTTCCTCCCTCCACATGAGTAACCTCACCGTCCTCCAGAACCGCTCCGAGTACCTTGGGCTGCGCCTTGCTCTACTTGGTCAGACCGCTGGTGATGATAGTGTTCCATGGCAAGATGAGGTGGATGATGATATCGAGGGTGAAAAGGAAACCCTTGATTTGCAGGATGTCTCTAAAGATGGGGACGAGGATGCGATGCCTGACAACAATCCTACCGGTGAGCAGAAGGAAGAGGTGGATGCCGGCGACGAGGAAGAGGCGGATTCCGATGGCGACGAGGAAGAGGCGGATGCTGATGGTGACGAGGAAGAGATAGATGCTGATGGCGACGTCAAAATGGCTGAGTTGCGTGCCGTCATCCAAGAAAACTCAAAGGGTGTGGTGGACAGTACGGATGCTGAGTATAAGAGGTACTTGCGCTCTCATAATTCCACAATGTAGCTAATGGCACGTCTAGGCTCAACAAACTTTGCGAATCTTTTGTTCATGATCAAGGCTTCATCAAGATTGGCGAAAAATTCTTCACCGACAAACCGCATCCGGAGTCCGCCACTTTCATTGTGGCATGGATCATGAATAGGTTTTATTTATCTTGAAGTCAACGCAGATTATATAACTGATATCTTCTCGAGTTGCGATGACGTTGCCCTAGATGGAAAGCCCAAGGATCCGAGCATTGAGCGAGATTCCTACAGTCACGCTCAGAAGATGCGCGCTGCAGCAACATATGGATTCGGGCGTCTCAACGGCCTCGGATCTCTACCCTGGCAGAAGAGCGAAGTCAGTGGTAAAATGCGCGGTAATCCTTCCATTTCCGAGGCCGTATCACGTTACATGGTCAGTCTCCGGAAGAAAAGGTCTGTTTTCATACTGCATCGAAAACGATCCTCTCATGACCAGCATTGCATAGGTTCGTTCTGGGGAAGTGGCTACTAGCGCGCGCGCTATAACTCCAGTCTGTTCTTCCTCCAATTTTGAGTGTTTACTTCCACCGTGCTCACCTAGCCATAGGAAATCATCGCCAAGCTCTACCATTATAATAACAACCCCGAAGTCGCGAAAGTCAAGCCCGTTACCCGACGCGCACGTAAAGCTGCCGTGGATCCCAACGAGTGGGGAGGCGGACGCAGCCGGTGCATGCTGCAGGCCGTATATGTCATCTCGTTTCTGTGCCTGCTTCGCTTCGACGAGGCCTTGAAAATTCAGCTTCAAGACATTCGTCGCATCAACGACACTTCATTCGAGTTGACCTTGCCTTTTCGAAAGACAAGCCAGTATGGCGGTATTTCCTTTTCCATTTTCTTTGTTTTTTCACATGCTAACATCGTTTATAGAAATTAAGCCATTCGTGCTGCATGAACTCCCCGAAAAGGAGGCACATCTTTGTCCAGCGAGGGCCCTGGCCTCCTGGTTGTCGTGCTCAAAGATCACGAAGGGTTATTTATTCCCTACAATCACTGTACGTGACCAAATCGGTGATTCGAGCAAGCCCATGGTATGTTCTATGATATTCTTCGCACAATTTTTCGCTGAGTCGCTCTTATAGAAGTCCGAGAAGTTCCTAGAGATGTTTCGCAACAATCTTCTTGATCTCCGCCTCGACCCTTACCCATATGGCACTCACTCGTTTCGGCGCGGCGGTTGTCAATACTTCGCATCTGATCGTCGATGGAGCCTGCGTCGTATTTGCGAATGGGGTGGATGGAGTATGGAGTTTCTCAAACTTGACCATCGTCAAGTATTTAATTGGCTGGAACGATGATCCCACAGAGTTGCGCGAGAACTTTTTGAATCCGAGACAGAAAATCACACAGAGATGTTCTGCATGCGGCAGAACTTGTGGATGTGGCCTCTAAATGACTACTGCTTGTGTAGATTGATTCAAGTAACTGCTTTTGCGAACCGCTTTAATTTGGATCATAAATCACAAGTACTTGAAAATATAGAGTGAACGTAAGTAAGATAGGTAGACTTGTTTCCAAACATGAAAAATACGTCGTCTAGAGATCACGAAGTTGTCTATAGTGTTTCGCAATTTTATTGGTGCTCGTCATCACCTTCATCGTGTTTGTCTTGCTGCAACGATACCTGAATTTCGCCTCGAACTCTTCGCCGAACTCCTGCCGTGCCTTATCTGCAGCTTGGTGTCTGCATCTTTGCGGTCGTCGCGGAGCCTAGCACAGATAGCGGTATAGGACATCTTGCGGCCATTTGGGCCTGTGAACGTTGTCCAGAACTCCTCGGGAGTTCCCTGCCGGTAACGCTCAACAACAAACTAATCAAATTAATTGTAGCCTTAAAGCAAATGTAAAGCGGTGCTCACCTTCCACTCGGACCAACTGGATTTATGGGCGGACCACAGCCCAGTTTTCTTGAATATCTCAGGCCAGTAGACAAGCGCGATGGAATGGGTATTGATCTTCACGACCGAATCGTCCTTCCAGTGTGGAGATGTGTCATCCCACATTTGGTTGAGGCGGTCAATATTCGCAGCGAAAGACGTCGCGGGAACTGAACTTGCTTGATTCGTCGATGGTGATGGTCATGGTGGTGCCATTACCCAATGTGAATGAGCGGACCGGACTGTCGGGGGTCGGGGTGGGAATGAGGGGAGAAGTGGACGTATCGGGAGCATCTATCTGGAGCTGAGGAGCTGGAGCATTGTCGAACGATTGGTTTATATGCAAGCTTTGACAGCCCGAAGACCAGTCCTGGTAGCCTGGAACATCGAAGCCAAAGGTGTCCTAGAGGCAGAGATCTCGTCAAAATAGAAATAGTAACATAAGACAATCACGAACCATATCGTAGGCCGGGTACAAACTTTGTGCGGTATGATCATACGCTATGTGGTCCGCAGAAGGCACGGGATAAGGATAGGCTGGGACGACTTCCGATGTAGAGAACTGAGCTGTCTGATATATTCCCGTAGCGCTGGATGCAGCAGTGATGGCAGCGAGTTGACCTTCAATCATCTGCATTCGTTCATGGAGACTGTGATCAACAAGAGTGCTCTAGATTAATACGTGAGTAGGTTAAGTAGCTGTAAGAAATAGCGACGGGCCTGTGAAGACACTTCTGGAAGCGAGTTTGTTGGTGGTGCGATAGCGGAGTTCGGAGGTTTGTACGGGAGTCTCGCGACGGTACGTTCAGCCTTATATTTGTCAAAGCTCACTGAAGACCACATAGACAGATACACGCACCCAAAGTAAAAGCTCGTTCATTTCATCCTCGGTCCGGGTATCCTTGGAACGCTCCGTAACACGCTCAGTATCGATTATTGCTGCCCTTCGGTTGGCGGACTGTTTGAGTTGGGATTTCTTAGGGCCCTCGCGCGGTCCTTTGTGGCTACGTCGCTTCACGGGCTTCAAGTCACTGAAAAAGATTATATTGGTCAGATTAAGGACTGCATATGTCGCAAGCGTACCAGCTGGCCGGATCACTGCAAAACTTTTTGCTGAAGTCCTGAAGCCGTGTTGTCAGTTGGCCTTTGTTGCCGCTAACAGCAAGTCCATAATCCCGGCACATGTCCTTGAGCTGTGCCTGGGTCTTGCCGTTACTAGAAAAATGTTACATCGCACCATGTACAAAGATAAACTACTTACCATGTTCGTTCTTCCGTACCCCCAGTCTTGCCAGGGAAGATCAATGTATCCTGCTCTGCCGCGGCCGCCAACGGGGAGCTACCGATATGTGGCACATGCGCCATAATAAGGGAGGTGAGACCAGCGCACACCCAGTCGATGATGAGCAGACAGGCGGCGAGCAGACAGGCGGCGAGCAGGAGCGCGTACGCGGAGGACGGCAGGTCGTCGTCGACAAGGGAGTCAATTTGCAAATTGACGACGGGCACTGCCGCACCCGCTGATGCGACAGCGAGCACGGCAGGACCGATCGTCGTCGACGACACAAGCGATCTGGGGATAAACGGTCAGTAACTGGGCAGCCGGAGGAGGACGGAGGTATATATATATATTATAACGAGAGGACGGAGGTATAACGAGAACGGAACACGTGTGCCAAGACCGAGACTCAGTTCTCTAAGCGAGATTCAAACCGCCATCACCGGAACAATCCGACGTGACGAAACCGTCTTTCCTGGGAGAGAAGTGAATCTTCGACAGACAAACAAGACAGTTCTGGTGATGTGACGGTGATGTGACGGGAACGGCCAAGCGAACCAAGCGAGTGGCCGCCCGAGATCGGGGGCGGAGGCAAATAAAATAGAGGAACGGAAAGGGAGCGAACGAAAAGAAAAGCAGAAAACGGAGGAAGGGAAGGGAGGGTAAGAAAAAATGAAAAAGAGGAGAGCAGAGGATGGGAACGGACAAAATGGGAACGGACAAAATCATATCTCGGAGGAGCGAAAGGAGGAGCGAAAGAACAAAAAAGCAACTCGAGTGAGTGCAAAGATGATTGAAAAAGGAGGAGAGGGAGGAGACTGCAGGAAATAAAGGGCGAATTATATTTATGTAGAGGTACAAAAATCAATGCGCGCGCATCGCGCAGGAAGAAAAAAACGCGAATCGGAAGAAAAAAAGAACGCACGATGCGAAGCCTAAAACTCCGGTATAATTTTGCGAGGAGCGGTAGAGCAAATGAGGCTCGCCCGGAGTGAGCATGGCAGGAGGCATGGTGTTGAGGAAAGTTCTGTTGTGTGGTAATACCTAGCTGCCGGGGGAGAGTGAGTGTCCTCGAGCTTGAAGAAAACTAAACGGGAGCAAGACCTACTTATATGTTCTCGACACCCAGACAGACACCCGGCGCGGCCTGCAAGTACTTGGGAGGTGCGCTTGATTAATTGCAGCTATACTTAGATCGAAGCCTCGAGGCGAGCCAACGTTAGCGTTACGTGGACGGCGATCTCGTGGAATGTCTTGTTACGTCCTCTGGACCGTCTCTTGACGCCCTTTTCGACACCCCAAGACACTTTTTCGCCCGCCAAATCGATTCGCGAAATTCAGACACCTGGAAAAAAAGACACTCCATACACTCCATAGGTACGGCACAGACGTTTCCTAAGGCGTGCACGACAGTTCGTCCAAGTCCCACCGTCGTGATTGTTTTACTATTAGCTGATCTCCAACAGTCTTCAACGTGTTTTCTTCCCTCACCGCCGTGGCCTCTGTCTCTGCAATCTCAATCATCACCCCAAATATCACTGGCAGCAAAGGTTGGACAAACGATGGCTCGAACACAATTACCTCGCCGTCAACCCGCCTCGGAGGCTGGCCAGTGGTTGGAGGTAACTACAATAGTCCAATTCTTAGTAGACCTCGCCTCACAGTAATCTGCACCAGTTTACAGTGCCGTCGCTGGCTCATCCATACCCTGCTGCCGCTATTCCCTCGAGAATACCGCTCACCCTAGCTATTCCCTCGAGAATACCGCTCACCCTTGAGCAACAGCACATCACTGCCGTAGAGGGCATCGTCCCTACGCTCCAAAATATCGTTGCCACTGTCAGCCTCGGCTACTTAACTGCTTCGACCTCAAGAGCATTGCTCTCTACGCTCGTGGCGCAGATGACAATTCCAAGGTCAGCACCGTGCCCTAATCTATTTCTTATTGCATATTGACTCTGTTACAGTGTTTCGCTGCTGTCATCATCTGCGATCCCATCTGCGACCCCAAGACTACCGCGTTGATATCTGCATCACCGGCGCCAACGGCGAGAACAACTCCTGCCTCGTCAGCACGCCCCGCATTGCCCCGTACATATTTTAGGCTCAATTCTTCCCCTCATATGCATATTTCATCCCTCTAGCATCATCTTCATCGTACATACCTACAACAAAGCATACTTACTCATACATCAGCACAACGCACATAAAGTAAAGTACATACCTCAAAAAGAGAGAATCCAAGGTTGCGGTAAAGAAAAACTTGATAATATTGCATACAAAATAAACTGTTTACATGACGGCGCGCTTTCGGCGATGTATTTTCGCGAAACACGCGACGCGACAAAAATTCGTCAACTTGACGAGTTTCTGACGCGCTTCACGTGATCCTTGTTTGGGTCCTGTCCTTGTCGTGCTTCGTAGACCCTCCTTGTCCTTGTCGTGCGTTGCACAGCCGTGACACGCCCAGCGCATCTTCTGCTCAACCCCTTCGAGGCACAGCGCCCATCGCTGGCTCCCGTCCCCGCACATTACCTTAGGGTGTAGCACTCACAATGGCCCTCGATCGACACGAGACACTCCTGGATTAAACCTCGATGGGCATTGATGGTCTATGGAAGGTATTCCATCGTCCTATCCATTTTCGTGCTACTGAACGGTTTTATTTGTAGGAGCTAGAGCTCGTCGAACAGAAGATTTCTCTTCCCAATCTCGCAGTGTCCACTGGGTTCATCGGAAATGCGACAGGGGCTCGTGGATTCCGAGTGGGTATTGACGCAAGGTAGCAATACTTGAGTCTCGTATCAACTTATGCTGACTGGAGCACAGTGGATGGATGTATCGCGCATGCGCACGCCATGGGATTACCGAAAGTCCAGAGCTTGTCGCCCTTTTCTCTCGATGTAGCCGACTTTTCAGGCTGCCATTCATTCCCATCTTTGTGTTCGATGGGCCCGAACGCCCTCGGGTGAAGCGCGGCAAACTTATTCGAGGAAACGACCATCCGTTGGCCCGCCCTTTTCAATCAATGTTGGAGGGCTTCGGCTTTCAGTGGATCACGGTATGTATCCCCCGCTTTCTCTAACTACTTTGACTGACTGGCAAATCTAGGCTCGCGGGGAGGCTGAGGCCACTCTCTCTCGCATGACGACTACGGGGGTACCAGTCAGCGTGGATGCAATACTTACCGACGACTCAGACTCCTTTGTTTTTGGAGCCGATGTTGTCTTGCGAATGTACGTCAATAATTTTCCTCCGTCTTTTTAGTTTGATCCAACGTGTCTTTCACAGACGCTCTGAGGACAACGAAAACTACGAGGCCTCGCGTTATTCGGCGCACGACATTTCCGAAGTTTTGGGCTTATCTCACGATGACTTCATTTAGTGGCAATACTTGCTGGGGGGGATTATTCGGTACATGATATTTTAATTCAGCTACAATGGGTACTAAACAAGGTGTTACAGGACGGACTTGCCCAATGTGGTGTTGCGACTGCTATAGGTCTTGCGCGGGCTGGTCTCGGCAAGCAGCTCATAGCTGGTCTGTCGGGTAAATCATATGACGACTGTATTTCCTTCTTGGCAACCTGGCGCCAAACTTTGCAAGCAGAGCTTGAGACAAACTCCTCTGGCCATCTTCCACACCGATACAAGCAGCTGGCAGCAAATATTCCCCCAGACTTTCCCGACCTCGCGGTGATCAATCTCTATCGCTACCCCGTCGTAACCGACCACGAGGCTGTGGCAAGTCTAGTATTTCATCCTCCCCGCCTCGACATCCTTGCTCGCTTCGCGGAGGCCCACTTTCAATGGGGCGACAGCATTGGTATTCTGGAGCATTTCGCAGCCCAGCTGTTTGCTGGTTTAGTCATTCGAGAACTTGTCGATCGGGCATCCGCCGCAGATGGTTTCGCGGCGCCTCTGACTTCACCACCGATAATCAAGCGCATTGTGGGCAATCGGCGCCATAAGTCTACAGGCTATCTCGCGGAGCTGCGCCTCACTCTCAATATCGATCGCACCATCCTCACTTCCGCTCTGCAAGCCCTTTCAGGCAGACGTAATCCTTCGGGGGGTTGTCAGACAGCTGTCGATGCCTGGATGGCCTCAACTCTGCCAAAGGTCCGAGTCTGGATTCCGAAATCTACAGTGGAGCACGTATTTCCGTCAATGGTACTAGATTACACCTGCCGTCTGCGTACGCTAATTCTAATCTTGGTTGTTTTATTTTATTAATTCATTTACAGCTACTCGGACATCTCGTAAACGGAAAGCGAAGACGACTGTGATTGACGGCTCGAGCCTCAGTTCATCCAGCAGCACCACCGCCATTTTAGGCCACGGCCTTGAAGACGGTGTGTACCTCATGTTCTCTACTTCCAATATTGTCTCGTTAACGTGATATCCAGCTTCGTCTGCACGTAGTAAAAAGAGGTACAACATGATGATTGTTACCTATCAGGGACGGGAGGAGGTCGAGTTGATCTCAGACTCGGACGGCGAATTTTAGGCCGAGTGAGACCCGCCTTGAGGCCCGCTTTGAGACCCGCCTTGCTGCACGTATAAAACCTTGTCTTCCCTCTCTAATAACATACCATTTTCCTCCCTCCACATGAGTAACCTCACCGTCCTCCAGAACCGCTCCGAGTACCTTGGGCTGCGCCTTGCTCTACTTGGTCAGACCGCTGGTGATGATAGTGTTCCATGGCAAGATGAGGTGGATGATGATATCGAGGGTGAAAAGGAAACCCTTGATTTGCAGGATGTCTCTAAAGATGGGGACGAGGATGCGATGCCTGACAACAATCCTACCGGTGAGCAGAAGGAAGAGGTGGATGCCGGCGACGAGGAAGAGGCGGATTCCGATGGCGACGAGGAAGAGGCGGATGCTGATGGTGACGAGGAAGAGATAGATGCTGATGGCGACGTCAAAATGGCTGAGTTGCGTGCCGTCATCCAAGAAAACTCAAAGGGTGTGGTGGACAGTACGGATGCTGAGTATAAGAGGTACTTGCGCTCTCATAATTCCACAATGTAGCTAATGGCACGTCTAGGCTCAACAAACTTTGCGAATCTTTTGTTCATGATCAAGGCTTCATCAAGATTGGCGAAAAATTCTTCACCGACAAACCGCATCCGGAGTCCGCCACTTTCATTGTGGCATGGATCATGAATAGGTTTTATTTATCTTGAAGTCAACGCAGATTATATAACTGATATCTTCTCGAGTTGCGATGACGTTGCCCTAGATGGAAAGCCCAAGGATCCGAGCATTGAGCGAGATTCCTACAGTCACGCTCAGAAGATGCGCGCTGCAGCAACATATGGATTCGGGCGTCTCAACGGCCTCGGATCTCTACCCTGGCAGAAGAGCGAAGTCAGTGGTAAAATGCGCGGTAATCCTTCCATTTCCGAGGCCGTATCACGTTACATGGTCAGTCTCCGGAAGAAAAAGGTCTGTTTTCATACTGCATCGAAAACGATCCTCTCATGACCAGCATTGCATAGGTTCGTTCTGGGGAAGTGGCTACTAGCGCGCGCGCTATAACTCCAGTCTGTTCTTCCTCCAATTTTGAGTGTTTACTTCCACCGTGCTCACCTAGCCATAGGAAATCATCGCCAAGCTCTACCATTATAATAACAACCCCGAAGTCGCGAAAGTCAAGCCCGTTACCCGACGCGCACGTAAAGCTGCCGTGGATCCCAACGAGTGGGGAGGCGGACGCAGCCGGTGCATGCTGCAGGCCGTATATGTCATCTCGTTTCTGTGCCTGCTTCGCTTCGACGAGGCCTTGAAAATTCAGCTTCAAGACATTCGTCGCATCAACGACACTTCATTCGAGTTGACCTTGCCTTTTCGAAAGACAAGCCAGTATGGCGGTATTTCCTTTTCCATTTTCTTTGTTTTTTCACATGCTAACATCGTTTATAGAAATTAAGCCATTCGTGCTGCATGAACTCCCCGAAAAGGAGGCACATCTTTGTCCAGCGAGGGCCCTGGCCTCCTGGTTGTCGTGCTCAAAGATCACGAAGGGTTATTTATTCCCTACAATCACTGTACGTGACCAAATCGGTGATTCGAGCAAGCCCATGGTATGTTCTATGATATTCTTCGCACAATTTTTCGCTGAGTCGCTCTTATAGAAGTCCGAGAAGTTCCTAGAGATGTTTCGCAACAATCTTCTTGATCTCCGCCTCGACCCTTACCCATATGGCACTCACTCGTTTCGGCGCGGCGGTTGTCAATACTTCGCATCTGATCGTCGATGGAGCCTGCGTCGTATTTGCGAATGGGGTGGATGGAGTATGGAGTTCTCAAACTTGACCATCGTCAAGTATTTAATTGGCTGGAACGATGATCCCACAGAGTTGCGCGAGAACTTTTTGAATCCGAGACAGAAAATCACACAGAGATGTTCTGCATGCGGCAGAACTTGTGGATGTGGCCTCTAAATGACTACTGCTTGTGTAGATTGATTCAAGTAACTGCTTTTGCGAACCGCTTTAATTTGGATCATAAATCACAAGTACTTGAAAATATAGAGTGAACGTAAGTAAGATAGGTAGACTTGTTTCCAAAACATGAAAAATACGTCGTCTAGAGATCACGAAGTTGTCTATAGTGTTTCGCAATTTTATTGGTGCTCGTCATCACCTTCATCGTGTTTGTCTTGCTGCAACGATACCTGAATTTCGCCTCGAACTCTTCGCCGAACTCCTGCCGTGCCTTATCTGCAAGCTTGGTGTCTGCATCTTTGCGGTCGTCGCGGAGCCTAGCACAGATAGCGGTATAGGACATCTTGCGGCCATTTGGGCCTGTGAACGTTGTCCAGAACTCCTCGGGAGTTCCCTGCCGGTAACGCTCAACAACAAACTAATCAAATTAATTGTAGCCTTAAAGCAAATGTAAAGCGGTGCTCACCTTCCACTCGGACCAACTGGATTTATGGGCGGACCACAGCCCAGTTTTCTTGAATATCTCAGGCCAGTAGACAAGCGCGATGGAATGGGTATTGATCTTCACGACCGAATCGTCCTTCCAGTGTGGAGATGTGTCATCCCACATTTGGTTGAGGCGGTCAATATTCGCAGCGAAAGACGTCGCGGGAACTGAAACTTGCTTGATTTCGTCGATGGTGATGGTCATGGTGGTGCCATTACCCAATGTGAATGAGCGGACCGGACTGTCGGGGGTCGGGGTGGGAATGAGGGGAGAAGTGGACGTATCGGGAGCATCTATCTGGAGCTGAGGAGCTGGAGCATTGTCGAACGATTGGTTTATATGCAAGCTTTGACAGCCCGAAGACCAGTCCTGGTAGCCTGGAACATCGAAGCCAAAGGTGTCCTAGAGGCAGAGATCTCGTCAAAATAGAAATAGTAACATAAGACAATCACGAACCATATCGTAGGCCGGGTACAAACTTTGTGCGGTATGATCATACGCTATGTGGTCCGCAGAAGGCACGGGATAAGGATAGGCTGGGACGACTTCCGATGTAGAGAACTGAGCTGTCTGATATATTCCCGTAGCGCTGGATGCAGCAGTGATGGCAGCGAGTTGACCTTCAATCATCTGCATTCGTTCATGGAGACTGTGATCAACAAGAGTGCTCTAGATTAATACGTGAGTAGGTTAAGTAGCTGTAAGAAATAGCGACGGGCCTGTGAAGACACTTCTGGAAGCGAGTTTGTTGGTGGTGCGATAGCGGAGTTCGGAGGTTTGTACGGGAGTCTCGCGACGGTACGTTCAGCCTTATATTTGTCAAAGCTCACTGAAGACCACATAGACAGATACACGCACCCAAAGTAAAAGCTCGTTCATTTCATCCTCGGTCCGGGTATCCTTGGAACGCTCCGTAACACGCTCAGTATCGATTATTGCTGCCCTTCGGTTGGCGGACTGTTTGAGTTGGGATTTCTTAGGGCCCTCGCGCGGTCCTTTGTGGCTACGTCGCTTCACGGGCTTCAAGTCACTGAAAAAGATTATATTGGTCAGATTAAGGACTGCATATGTCGCAAGCGTACCAGCTGGCCGGATCACTGCAAAACTTTTTGCTGAAGTCCTGAAGCCGTGTTGTCAGTTGGCCTTTGTTGCCGCTAACAGCAAGTCCATAATCCCGGCACATGTCCTTGAGCTGTGCCTGGGTCTTGCCGTTACTAGAAAAATGTTACATCGCACCATGTACAAAGATAAACTACTTACCATGTTCGTTCTTCCGTACCCCCAGTCTTGCCAGGGAAGATCAATGTATCCTGCTCTGCCGCGGCCGCCAACGGGGAGCTACCGATATGTGGCACATGCGCCATAATAAGGGAGGTGAGACCAGCGCACACCCAGTCGATGATGAGCAGACAGGCGGCGAGCAGACAGGCGGCGAGCAGGAGCGCGTACGCGGAGGACGGCAGGTCGTCGTCGACAAGGGAGTCAATTTGCAAATTGACGACGGGCACTGCCGCACCCGCTGATGCGACAGCGAGCACGGCAGGACCGATCGTCGTCGACGACACAAGCGATCTGGGGATAAACGGTCAGTAACTGGGCAGCCGGAGGAGGACGGAGGTATATATATATATTATAACGAGAGGACGGAGGTATAACGAGAACGGAACACGTGTGCCAAGACCGAGACTCAGTTCTCTAAGCGAGATTCAAACCGCCATCACCGGAACAATCCGACGTGACGAAACCGTCTTTCCTGGGAGAGAAGCATCTGGCGCATAATGCATGGGAATTGATTTTCGACTATTGGCACCGAATCCAAATGACATCGCAACCGACAATATCCCATAAATTGAGGAAGTAACTATAGGTTCGCCCCGCGATTTATCCACAAGCCAACGCGAAGGTATATAAACTGTTGCATTTTCATGGTTGACTTGTTCCTTAGGACTCGAATCTGCACCACCGTGGCCATCCGCGTAGCCCCTGTCATCCTCCTTCTTGGTGCAGCCACTTTCGCTGACGCACAGTGCCCGGAGGTGCACGTCTTTGGCGCGCGCGAAACGACCGTGCCGCCGGGATATGGTAGTACCGCCAGTGTTGTTTCGTCAATTCAGAGTGCGTTCCCTGGTACGACCTCAGAGGCGATCACCTATCCCGCTTGCGGCGGCCAGGCGTCGTGCGGTGACGTCTCGTATGCCAGCTCTGTCATCCAGGGGGTAGCTGCCGTCGCGAACCAAGTGAACGCGTTCAACACTCAGTGTCCGAATACTGTTCTTGTTCTGGTGGGCTATTCACAGGTGCGTGTTGCGTCTAATTCGTCGAAAGCCTCGAGGAACTGATTAGATGCTAGGGTGGTCAAATCATGGACGACGCATATTGCGGCGGAGGTGACACCAACGAAGGGCTGACCAGTACCGCTATCCCGATTTCCGCCGCTGCACAGAAGAAAATCGCTGCCGCGATCTTCATGGGCGACCCGCGTCACATACCCGGCCTGTCGTACAATGTCGGAACATGCGAGGCGTCTGGCGTGCGTGTCATTTTATTTGCTCACCTTCAATTTCCATGTGCTGAATTCAACTTGACTTATATCAGTTCGCGCCACGTCCGACTGGCTTCCAATGCCCCTACGCATCGAACATCCAATCGTACTGCGATGCATCCGACCCGTACTGCTGCAATGGAGACAACGCGGCCACTCATGAGGGTTATGCAACTGAATACGGCGCCGCAGCGCTCACGTTTGTGAAGAACAAGGTTAACGCCGCCCTCGGCACTGGAACTGGAACCGGCACTGGCACTGGCACCGGCACCGGCACAGGCAGCGGTACTGCGTCCGGTACTGTGGCCGAGTACGGCCAGTGTGGAGGTAAATATATTTCTTGGACGCCAGAACCTTAATTCTGACTCGTTGAAAATAGGTATCGGCTGGACCGGAGGTCAGTATCCATATACTTTGCCTGGTTTGATATTTGCTTAATATATCCCATCTTTTAGCCACGCGTGTGCTTCGCCTTACACTTGCCAGGTCTTGAATTCATACGTGAGTTGTCTCATTTCTCCTCATGGACAAGGAGCTGACCGATGAGCTATCCAGTACTCGCAATGCCTCTAAAATACCTTCGGCCCGCTAAGAATAAATTTCAGCTGCAGTTCTTGGCGTCATTGCTGCTACGGTGTAGTTGTATAATATTTTATACGAACTTGACTGGAATCCCGCATTACATTCTATAAATGCCAATCGACACGATCTCAACTTCGTTTCCTTTTTGGACGCGATGACATCAGGGGGTTGAAATGACATCACCGCGCCTGGCCAGTGGCATGCAGCGTATAAAAGCCCTGCTGCGAGATCCGCACTCTCCACTTTCCCAAACGCCGATACCTCCCCACTTACGAAAGACACTAAAATGACGGCCGAGACACATATCAGACGGGGTCATCCAAGTACGTTCAAGTTGCCTCTAGCGGTTTGAATTGTTTTCTTAACGCCGGGGAAAATAGTCACATTTGGCCTCATCATTTTTTTCGGGATTGTTGAGGTTAGTGGTGCAGAGCTTACTTTCACAGAAGGGCCAGAGCTAACGACATTCTCAGCTCGCCCTTTCCGCCTGGTTAACGTCGCGTTCAATAAATTCCACAACGAACAAACCATCGATGAACGCGACCGCGTACGATTTACGCTCTTCGCATCAATATGGACGGTCGTATTCTCCGCACTCTTCTTGATACTCTTCATGCATTCGCCGAATGGCTCCATGCTCACCAGTGTTCTCGCGCACCTCGTGTTGTGAGTCGCTGTGCTACCCTCGTGTTTCAAGCTCACATCCCGTCAGCTTGGCCTTCACGTGGATAATATGGACTGCGGCAGCTGCAGCCATCACCCAAATGCTCGGTGGTGGATTAAATTGCAAGCTCCAAGATGTCTTCGTATACTGCGACCAGCTGAATGCGCTGGAGGCCTTTGCTTGGATAGAGTGGTGCGTTTTATTGTTCAGATAGATAACTCAGAATATTTCCGCTGACGCGTCAACACTTGCAGGCTTCTCGTCACTTTCGCGATTCTTGTCGTCATTGTGCGCGGGATCACATCCTCGCGTCGTGGAGATGGGTATCGCGGCCACCTTGTATAGTTTTTGATTCGCTCGCAGGCCTAGTTCAATAATTTAGATGAACATTCAATGTTGTATGATAATATTCCCTCACGATTTCATATGTGTACATAGCAAATATACAAAATCGCTGCTCGCCGCCGACGCTCCTGACTTGCCGGGCCCGTTCGGAACGTGACGAATTTGATGGCACAATCCCGTCCGCTTTCTCCCTCTTCCTCCTCTGTCAATGATTCATGTCATATCATGCATCCATGTCGAAGAACCCTTCCCGCGTCTCACGTTGTTGCAAGTATTTCTGAATGCAACTCGCTGCCATCCACTTCGAGTCTTGGTGAAGAAAGTGCACGGTACACGAAGCGTAACGAGGTCTATCCAGTTGTCATCCATCGAGCGTCCATCGGGCTACTGACTAAGAAAATGTAACCGCATACTTGGCTCGAATCTTTAAAACGCGACATTTACTGGCTCTTTCCGCAACTTCATGTCCTCGGTCACCATGATACACTCATTCTTGCGGATAAGCTCCCATTCCTCCTGCTTGTACGTGGTCGGCTCACTGGCGACGACCACATGTGCTCCGTGCTCTTTCGCATCCACACCGCTGCTCCTCTCAGGCTCCTGATTACGCGGGTGCCCCTCGTCTGGGTGACCCGGGTACTTGCGATTCAGGGTCGCCCCCGCCGTGGTCGAGAAATACAAGCTCGGCGGATGCTCCGTGGCATGGTTGCGGAAGCGCACCGCAAGCAGCCGCGTGCCGTCCGTGATCGCGACGTTCAGGCTGCTCGGCTCGAAGGCTGGCGCTTCCCCGCCCGCTCTACTGAGTGCCTCGTGCTGCAGCCGGATGACCGTCGTGATCGCTTCTTCGAGCGCGGCTTTGACCTCCTCCAATGTGTGCTGGACCTCGAACACTGCGGGGCGCGCACGCCCGCGCGCTCTGCGAGGCTTGTGAAGAAAAGCATAGCGAGATGCTCCGAGTCGGTCGTTCCGACCAGGTGCTCTGCTGCCTCGTCGGACATGGCATGCACCATCCTGCGTCGGATAAGTGCGAAGCCGCCCACGATCCCGTTATGCATGAATAAATCTGCAACGGTCATCAGCGCACACGGCGTGTGCGAAGAATGAGTCGACGCACAGCGGCCGAACTGGAAACGGGTGGCAGTTGCTATCGGTGATGGCGGTGCTGCCGGAGGCGGCGCGGACATGTGCGAAGAGCGCGGTGCTGAGGTGTGGGCTGCGATCGAGCGGAAGACGGGATCGGTGAGCGGCTGGCGCATGATGCGGTACATGATGGGCCGCGCGCCCTCGCACTCGCCGTACTCTTCCCGCGTGGTCGTGTACCTACTCCATGATCGAGATTAGGCTGGATGGATGGATGAGGAGGTGGGAACACGCACCATGCAACACCGAATCCATCCGCGTTGAAGTACCGATTCCTCAGATCGATTTCGCGGTTTGTCGCGTCCACGTCTGCGTCGGGCTCAAAGTGCTCGAGGTAGGGCAGGTAGTGGTCGTGCACCTGCTTCGAGAGCGAATGGGCGGGAACGATGAGGACATCCTCGAGGAGGGCGGGCTCTGTTGCGGATATATAGGCGAACCAGCGGCACATCGTGGGTGGTGCGCTTCAAGTGGTGTTCATTCTGTCTGTCATTGACTTTTTCCAGGAGATAAGTATGTCATTCGCCGCTTTTCTAGGAAACGACGTCATATCCAAAAATGGATTACAGCCGTTGTCGGAACCGAAGGCGCGAACGAAAAATTTCCATTTTGGGAACTTTTTGAATTAGATGACCGATCCCCTCAGAACTCCCTCAGTTTTGGTCCCAATACCTTTATACCTATATCAATCTTCCGGAATAATTCGTCTGCAATTAGTGATAGAAAGAAAAACACGAAAATACATTTTGCTTCTCCATTTAGCACAAACGGCCTTGTTTCTGTTCGAAGTCTCAGAGGAAGGTGAGACCTCACCCAAAAAAGCTGAATTTTTGTGAGGAAAAGCTTAGATGTATCGTGGAGGGTCTCATAGAGCTAGAATTTTGATTTTATTCATTGTTGAGTGGCCATTACTTCAAACATGATCTTTCAATCAAAGCAGCCGAACTCATCGTACATAACTCCCTGAACCCCTCAACCAAATTCTACCTTGGATGGGACAGAACATCTTGTTTGATGTATCTTCAACGCTATCTGTTCAATGAACATATAATGAAACATTCAATCGAACCGCGCTGCCGTGTTGTGTCGCAAACACGTCATTAGTTATTGGGTCACTGCATCCTTCGCGCGCTAGTCACTCGGCTGCATGTTGTCCTTTGTCTTACTGGCTGGATGGTGTAATTAGTTGTGCATGGTGGATACTGCAGCATGTTTTCTGGGCATGGAAATGAACAAAAAGTGCAAGATGTATGTACACAGTTGATGTGACCTTCAAGTGATGAGCGTCGAATGTGTGAAGACGCCGGCGACGCAAACAAGACACAAATCAAGAATTCTGACTCTATGAGGTCCTCTGAAATACATATAAGTCTTTCCTCCCAAAAATTCAACTTTTTTGGGTGAGGTCCCACGTTCCTCTGAGGCTTCGAACAGAAACAAGGCCGATTGTGCTAAATGGAGAAGCAAAATGTATTTTCGTGTTTTTCTTTCTATCACTAATTGCAGACGAATTATTCCGGAAGATTGATATAGGTATAAAGGTATTGGGACCAAAACTGAGGGAGTTCTGAGGGGATCGGTCATCTAATTCAAAAAGTTCCTAAAATGGAAATTTTTCGTTCGCGCCTTCGGTTCCGACAACGGCTGTAATCACTTATCGTGAATCGATCATCTTGACATAGCTTGTTCACCTCCTTGCTTGCGATGAGTCAACTTTGAAGACAAATTGGAAAAGCAACCCCAGTGGATATCAGTTTGTTTTTCCTTGACCTTTTCTCGCTCTAAGCATCGACTTGGAATCCCTCGCAGTACAGCCTTCGCCTCTCCATACTTCCGATCTACAAACTCCGCCTCAAAGTTTTTCTCGAGGAAATCCATATTGGCGACGGCTCATTCGAGCAGCAACTCCCGCGAGGGCCAATTGAATCGTGTTTGAAATACTCGATATGGGAAAACGGTTCGAGAAAACGCGTTCAGCGAGGAGATCCACACGGGTGCAAGTTCTGTCCAGTGCTTGCTATCCTCGCTGATGTGACGGTCTTCACGGCTGACTTGGTGAATGTATAAAACTAAGAAGGCTCACTAGCACCCAAGAAGCGTCAAGTTGGCTGTTTCCTTCAACTTGTATTTTGACCGTTGTTGTCATTCGTCATGCGCGCGGCGCATCCGCGTTCGCAGGCAGCTTCTACAGTACCCTCGACGGCGGCGCAGACGGCACCCATGCCAACACCATTTCAATGTTTCTCAGGGCAAGAGGCGGGAGGCCATCTCGATAGAGGGTTTGTCGGCGGAGGTCGGAGGTCGGAGAGTTATGGCAATGCATTATGTACATAGGCGCGGCGGAGAGAAACAGGGGCTCGTCGGAGTAATAAAGGTGCCATGAAACCATTCAAGTTTGGGGTGGACGTGGAGTCGCCGCATTGAACCCTTGACTCGAAATTACATGACTGGCAATGAAGGCCCGCTTACTCCTTTTGTAATTATCCTGGTCGTATATTCTGCGCCGTGTACATACCTAGATCCTCGACATGACGGAAATTAACCACGAACACCAATCAGTCGGGAGCCTGTTCTTGACCCGAAAAATTCGTGAAACTTCGAGCAACGGAAAGAACTAACTGAGAAAAGTTGGCTCGATATTTACCGCGCAGCGTGAAGTGTCTATCGATGGAGACTAAGTGCTTATAGACACAGCTTAAATTTCTTGTTCGGTGACCATTTTCTGCTTGGGTCTTGAAGTCACTGAAATAGTCGAGTGCGATTACAAGTAGGTAGGCAAATAAATAACTATATTGTACATAACTATACTGTACAAATGATACATTGATATTATTCTTCACAGTATACTGAGTTATGGTGTCGAGACATGGATACACCGTCGAGCGGGAAATGATTAAGAGAGTGTGAGAGAAATATGGCGTTAAACGGAGCCCTGTATTTCAGACCACTAGCTGAAGCTTCTCAGCCTTGCCTAACGGTTCGGAATTGCGCTGAGTGTGCATATCGTTTTTGCTGGCTTGCAGACTTTGCGGAGTCTCGGAATCTGAAGCGGCGACCGATGTCCCTAAGTTAACTGTGTACGGGGAATTTCTAGCCGCAAGGAGTACGTCGTCGCGGGAGTTGAGCGTCCACATCGCGGACCACGCGTACAGCTGAGGGAGCCACAGGTTCGTGATGAAGTCGACCATAAGCAACGCTGGCGCCCAACCGCGTAGTTGCCCCATGACAGTAGCAAAATTGATCAACGCGCAGACAGCGGCTGGCGCTGCGGACTGCATGTGCGTTATACATTGGGTGGCCGTTCAGAAGGAGGGGGAAAATATACTTGCCTGTACGGTCACCCGAAGTAAGGAGCTGATGAGAGTTGCAGTTGGTCCGCGGGAGAGTACGAATTGATTAGAGTGTCGCTGGGCATAAATGTAAAGCTTATTGAACATCAAAGAGATTGAACGCGTACGAGCAAGTATAATACCGTGCTTCCGGTCAAAAGAAGGTCTCCGCACAGCACAAATCCCATATGTATTGAAACTATAGGCAAGTCGGGATGAGAAACGCCTGTCAGTCATCATGCCTGAAGGTATACCCCAGGTGCATATAGTTTTCGCGGAAACATGTGAAATCACAGAGAAGGTCTGTTGCTGCAGAATTTAGTCTATGGGTGCATGATCGAATTGAACCATACCGCAATAACTGCCGAAATCAGCCCGAATAACAACAAAGTAGCGCAGATGATGACTGTAAATGCATTCCGAGACAGTGCCTGCGAAATTGACGATGAGCCCTGCGCGGCCAGCGCAATAGATCTGGAAACACTCGCCCAAAGACGATGGCAGAAGAACATCTGGACGTAGAACGTGACAGCAGCTCCGCTCATCATGCTGCTTTGTGTGACCAAATTCGTCGCCCACATACTGGAAGCCGCTTCTACATTTCCGAACAGTATCACATTTTGTATCCACATTATCGCTCTAGGGCAAAAATTAGCGCAATTCTGGAGATTGGATGAACACCCACAATGATTGGACGCTCTTCAACGTCGTCGAAAGCCCAAGACCCGCCACGAAGAACTTGAGCCACATCGACTCGCGCCTCTCCGAAGATGTGTAGTGCGCAAACTGGGCGCACAAAACACCTTGAAGAAACAAGGCCGAACATATAGCGAGGTCCTACGAGCCAATGTTAGCTATGCATTCCCGATGAGCTGGCAAAATGTCGCGGACCCATCCACCAAGAAGGTAGGTCACCGCATCGGTCTCTCCATTTCGAGGAGACAGAATTTGAAGGGCGGTCATCATGTCAGAGGGGTTGGTCTGAGTTGTATAGGAAGCATGATTAAGTATGAGGAGAGAGGCTGGAAACAGGGCAGTAAAAAAAGTGTCGTAAAAGCCAAGGGCACGGAGAACCCTGCCACGGTGATGGCTCATCTGATGCTATGATCGGCGACCTGGGCGTCTTACCCCTTTTGCAACACCCTCCAGTTTCCTGCCAATTTCGTGTGCTGCAGTGCAAGATTGCTTAGAGCTTGAGAGATAGAATCATGGTGAAGATATGGGATATGGAAAGTCCGGTCGCGTCCGGCATCAGTGACGGCGGCCTGCGGATCGGCTGACTTTGAATTATCCATCAAATCACTTAATTTGCTCGCTGAATACTCTATAGCTCTAACATATTTATTGTGTTGATACACGTACAGGATTTTCCCCCGCTCTTTCCCATTCAATGTTTTACTTCCCATGTTGAGGTAATATCCCGGATCCACGTTAGCCAAGACGTCCCGAATTTACCATTTGGCATTTGTTCTCGAAATGTCTTACGGAAAATCGGTGTCGTTGTAGTCTCTCGCAAGTAGACAGACGCTCGTACCTCGTATTAAAGTGGCGCCGTCAGCTGAGCCGTCAGAAGTGCGTCAACACACAGGCCAAAACCATTTCGGCGTGTGAGGAGCTTCTGTAATTTCTCGTGAGTGAGAATTTCAAACTTCTCCGAGAGACCGTGCCCCCCGAAACAATACGTCGACAATGTTTCAATGAACAGTTGTGCCGCAGTTGACAGTGCCGGCAGACATCTTTTAGTAAGGCTTAAACCTAATAACTACTAAATTCAATTAGCTCAAAACCACGCTCAGTCCGGACTCCTGTGGGCGTTTGTGTATCGCACCCGAAGTTTAAATTTCACATAGTTCTTCATTACACCGACGGGACATGGTCCCACCCGATCACAATGAACTGGGAATATTGCGAGCCCTAGTTTCTTTCTGTATCTGTCACTGGAAGAGAGGTAAGTTGTCTTACTATTACTTCCGTAAATTCTCGACGATCAGCTGACACGGTGGAGAGGAGGGGGGGCGAGATAGTGATCTACCTATAGTCAGGTTTGGTGGCTCACCGTTGAATCGGGTGTCATGACTCAGCCAGACGCTCCAGGGTCTGGTCCTTTACTCCTTTTGGAATTATCATCAGCTCCCAGCATTGAAAGAGAGATTGATTTCCAAAGGAAGCAGCTGTTCGCACTTCCACATTCAACTTTGCAAGCCCCACTCACATATAGATGTCAACAGTCCTTACTCGTCGAAGATGAACACTGAACACTACTAGAAACGATAATAGAATCTGTACTAACGCCACCGTCCTGAACATATTGCCTTCATTTGGGTCTAACTGCTACGAGGGAACTCTGTTCCCACTGCTCGGCGATACCCTGTCGTGAACCCTAGACGACAGACCTCCGTCCGCATTTGCCGGACTAGTATTTCCTTGTGAAAACGAGTCCATTTCCACCAGTTGATGCTAGCGCGCCGTCAGGGACAACCCTGAAGCCCGCAGTTGGGCCGAGTATAAGTCATCTTATATTATATGAATGCTTTCTTTGAGGCACTCAGCCTAAGCATATGAATATTCACCATGCCAACGGCGATGAATGTATACGGAGAATCCATATGGAGTTCGGTGGGAGCAAAACACTTCAGAACGTAACTTACGTCGTCTGCGAGACTCGAGCATTCGATATTCTCAGGCTAATGTTAATCTTTAGCGAACTCGTCGATGTAGAGTTGAACATCCCCGAGATCACCGAATCCCCGAACGAAATAGCAGGATACTAGCCCTCCAGCGCATCCTTCTCGCAGATTGTGACCTCTGATCTGTATGTCAGTCATTGCCGCTTGCAAGGCAGCCGAAAGTTTATCGAATGGTGTAGGCACATACCGTGTTAGCATCAGCTCATTTTCGTTGATCGAGACTATGTACAGAAATCACTGGTACGGCAAAACAACCATCCCTTGCTTTTGAATCGTTCGATGCTGTAACAACGAATAGATCACTGGTCCAACAACGTTCACTATAAATTCCCCCACCCGCTTCACGCTTTGCCCCCATCATATCTGACAACAAACAACCCCCTCTCAATCGAGGAATCCACTTGAGAGGTACGGGTACATGGTGAACGTTTTAGAAGCAAAACTTTGGGAATGTATGTACCTCGAGCATTCGATCTCACGTCCATACTTTCTCTGTTGAGCGAAGTTCAAAGCCGGTGCAGAGTTGAACATCCCCGAGATCACCGAACGAAATAGCAGGACACCCGTTCAGAAACCACATACCAACCATCCCTCGCTAGCGATTCACTCAACGCTGTGTATAGTACAGTGCATAGATCGAATGGTCCAACAAGTCCCCCACCGCATCCCCACCTCCCTCACGCAGTTCCATTATACTTAACAACAAACAACCCCCTTTCAATCGAATTTACCACAACGAACCCACTCGGGAAGTAGGGATACACGCTCCACGAGCCGGTGAACGTCGCTTCGCCGCCGACGGCGTCGTCTTCGGGATGGACTGTTAAAAATAAAATAGAATCGTGTCAGCGCCGTACGTAAATAATGATAATTTTTTGTAGGGAAGAGGGAGACGAAGAGGGAGAAAAGGGAGAGAGGGAGAGGGAAGGCATACCATCGAAGAACGCGACCTCCTCAAAGGCGCCGCCGGTCGGGTCCTTGGCGACGCTGCTGACGTCGACAATGCGCAGGCCGCTGCCGTAATTGCTCTCGTATGCCCAGCCGTTCTGCGGGGCGGTAGTTAGTTTCGTTGATACACACAAACGGTCATTGCGAATGCGAATACAAGTAATGCGAAAGCGAATAAATGCGAATGCGGAAGGGAAGGGAAGAGAGAGAAGGGGGGAAGAGAGGGAGGACGTACGTGGACATAGAGGTTATGATCGATCGACTTGACGGGCGAGCTGTAGTGTCCCGTGAGTACGGGCTCTGAGAGATTCTTGATGTCCCAGATGTAGGTTACTGTGTGTGAGGTGTTGGCCCATCCTGAATTAGAATAAATATAAGCAAGGGAGACTTCTATCCAAGGAAAAGGGGACGCACCGCGCTGAAATAGAACGGGAGTTAGATTGGATTAAATTTAGATTAGGGACGAGACGAGAGAGTGCAGGCACGCACCTGGAAGACCTCATCCAGCTCGTCGTCGAGGAGAAGGTACGACTGGTCCCGCTCGTCGACGACCCACCCTTGGTGCGAGTAGCTGACGCCGTAGTACGGCGTCGTCGAGATGATCAGCGCCTCCTTGGGGTCGGTGATGTTGTAGATTGTGAACGAGTCCTACATCGCACAACGGTTTTCAGCACTTGTACATCCAGGCATGCAAGGATCGTTGGCGCACCTCGTTGAAGGCGTAGCAGACGTCCGTCCCGACGTACTCGGTGTGCGGGCCGTAGTACGTAAGGCACTGCGCGCTGCAGGGCAGGCGTCAGTGGCAAGACCACCGATAACGAAAGAGGCGGACACACTCGTGCACGTAGCCATCGGCGCCTGCGCATCCGGCACTGGTGGATTAGTGGGGTCGGTCACGTCGATGAAGATAAGGCCCGCTGCACAGGAACTACCCGGTGTGAATCAGACTTTACACTCCTGCATCTAATTCGGGAAACGGACTGGTTCCGAGGAATGGATCCGACTGCCACGATGAGGTTCTTCTGTTCGTGCGCAACGATATTGTGGGAGGCGCCGAGGGGGAGGGAGTCATAGTGCGCGGCCATGTCCGTTTGGATGCTGAACGCCTTGGGTTGGGCGGCCAGGGATGTGTCGAGGAGCTACAACGCCGATAAGACCCAAAATAAGCACAAAGGGGAAGAAGCTTGCTCGCCTTAGTTAGGTCGAAAACCTGGACACCGTGGCCTAGCGCCTCGCTCCCGATGTACGCGTAATCACCGATAACTTTGATATCTCTCCAGGTGCTATTGACCGTCTGCGTCGGCAGGCGCCCCAAGTACGTGACCTGGCCGGTGACAGTACCTCCACGAATGCCGTACCATCCCTCTCGCCCACCAGCGCAAACTCGCGCGTCTCACCCCCGTCGGTGTGCGTCCACCCCCAGATATCGTTCCCGAACTCGGTCGTGCTGCGAGGGCCGCATGGGGGGTGAACGAGTACAGGTCGAGGTTGTTGCACGCGAAGGTATTGCCCTCCGTAGTACCGGCGTAGCCGCCGACGCACGGCGTGTACTCGGTGATTGCGTGCATCCCGCGCAGGCTGTCCCTGTTGGCTTCCATCTGGGCGATGGAGTCGGAGAGCATCTGCATCATGAGCCCGTGGACCTCTCCGGACGCGTAGGCATCGGGATGGGCGAGCGGAACATGGATGAAGGGATGCTCCTCCCCACGGTTGAGGAGCTCGTCGGTCACAAGGGCCAATGCAACGGGAAAGAGAGCAAGTAGGAGCTTTGCCATGGTGGCGGAACGGAAGGAGCGCAATAAAGACTAGCTTCTCCTTATGGATCCTTATCGCCATGGGAAGGCACGCGATAAGACATCATTTTGTCGTCTTAGTACTTAGCAAGCAAGCTAGTTGTCAGTGCATCCTGAAGGCAAGCATGGTCGACGTTAACGCGAACGTTCAGTATGTTCAACGTTGGGACGTTTAGTTGTAAATGATGACAGTGAATCCAAGTTTCTCGGACCGAATCTCGGTCACAGCTTGGTCACAGCGGATAGTGCAATCACTGTTCCGGGTACAGCCCGGTTACCGACCGAAGGATAGAGGCGGGCGGTAGACACTGGTGTATCGCGTAGAGCAAGTCGGGAGGGTATGGAAGTGCGCCACATACGTGGTGTTCCCTTCCGGGGGCAACACTGGCGCGCTGAGCCTCACGCGTGGCGGCGGGTCGAGTCCGTCCGTAGACGACGGGAGGCGAGTCGCTGCCGCAGCCGAAGGAATGGGAACGGGACGAGGACGCTCAGGCGGATTGGGCACACGTCGACACACAGTGGTCGTACAATCGGCCTGGACGCAAGATAGCGGAATCGGAAAATAGAAGAGGGAAGGTAAGGCTGTGGGGGAGACGTGGGAACGGCGGCCTGACACCCGAGGACAGTCGACTGCAGATGCTGGAGGACATAGAATGAGAGTATAGAGTGGGAGTAGACGCTGGGGGGGACACCGCAGGAGCTGGAGCAGCATCTGATTGTTGCCTCACTTGCGACCTGCATGCATGCGAACGCCCGTGCTCCCCTCGCCGCTCCGAGGGGCTGCATCTGCGCTTGAAGCCGTACCCACGCGCCACCGCGCCGCATCCACATCCCAACCCCATCCCGTATCCCCGTCCTCGTGCGTGATCCGCATCCGGATTCCGCACCTTGACTACGCTCTCGCCGCCCCGCGTCGAAGGGCGCGACTAGAAACGCAGTTGCGCTGGAAGAGGTGCGATGAGAAGCTGGTTCACAGACAGGGTGTGTGCCCAAGATAGCGGCTACGGATGCGAAAATGTGTTTTAAAGACTCTTGAGCGTCCGATGTAGGTGCAGCAGGACGGGACTATCGAAGGCGCGCCAGAGTGTTTCGTCCCCGGGAGGTGTCGGCACAAACGAGTCTTTGCTGCGGGCCAGCTGTGGCGTCTCCCCCATTACCGCTCTAGCGACGCAGAGTCCACCCCATCGAAGTGCGCTACCCTCAGCCGCTTCGTCCGCAGTGCATATAGTGTCCGGATATGCCTCCTCTTCGTGCCAGAACACTCCGTCGCATGGGCTCCCCGCATCGCTGCACCCCCTTGCCGAGCTCGACCTCGAGGCTCCTGATACGGAGATTCGTCCCAGAAGCGCGCCGTCGTGTCGGTGTCCCCCAGCACACTTTGCCCCCTTCCACTTGTGATGTCTACGCTGCTTCGTGCGATGCGCGCATGAATTCCTCCCGTTACACCCCGAGGTCCGTGATCGCGCCTCGCACCCCCACTCCCCGCGATGCGTTCTGCGCATAGCGGTGCCGAGCGGTGTCTGTGGCGGTACAGGTGGACATATAGAGCGACACGAATCGCGGACGCAGGTACGGGAGCCAGTGAAAACCTCGGCACGTCTGCGCCCAAATGCAGATTCGCCGCGAAGAGAAGAGCATGAGAGGTGTGCACTTGACCCCGTGCTACGGTCCTCCAGCAAGTAGCCAGGTCTCGCCCTCAAAGAGAGCGACCGTCCATATCGCGCAAAATCGATCCATCGGCGGGTGCAGTTTGCATCTACCACAGCTGCGGTGAAATCTGTAGCCAGTGGGCTCCAGTCGCGACGGCGCGGTGTTGTGAGTTCAAAGCAAAGACATTCATTGAGTTACGTTACGTCGTCCTGCGTAGAAGGCAGGCAAGTTAGTACAAGTGGAAACGAAAGTAAGTTTAGACATAGCAAAGAAGAGGAATAGCGGAATTGAGGGTGAGAGGTCACAGAGATGTCAGAAAGCAACCAGAGACACGGAGGTACGACGCAGGACGGCAAGGGAAGGGATCCAAAGATACCCAAGTCGACGAGACTCAATACGGGTTGGACGAGAAATATGTCACGTCAGAACTACAGATCCAGCGCATGTAAATCCATACTCGAGCAAAGCCGTCTGCGAAAAGGCAGACAGAGAATACGCGAAAAGGTGAAGAAAGCTACTCACCGAAGTGCTTCTCCTGGACCGCTAATCTCGAGGGGAATACGACGTGAGGTGGGTATAGAGAGGGAGTAATGCGGTTCGGTGTGGTATTAACCAAGTCGTGCGATTTTTTTGAGCACCGTCCTGCAGCCTAGCTTAAGAGTTCCTCCCCGCGACCGGAGGGTTACGGCGAACACGAAGGCGACGGCCAAATAGGTGCGCTTCGATTGCGAGTAAATTGGCAAAACGATGCGGAAAAAAGGCCAAATCTCGAGGCAGTTCTATCAGCATGAAATAGTTCATTAACAAGACAAGAGAGCGGTTGAGAAGCAGCGGCAGAACTTGCCAGTTTGGCAGCGTCCTGTATCAGTCTGTGTGTGTTTGCTTGTGCGTGTACAGCCACCGGATCGCCGGATAATTCCAACAGCATATTGTGCGTCATCCCCCACGCATTCCCCAAGACTTCTCTTCTTCCCGGATCCCTCTGCGATTTCCTGTCCATGGGGAACAGTTCCCGTTGTTCCGCGAGTTAGGCAGTGCCTTTAAATGGGCGACTTCGTGCGCAGTAAGCCCACGCAACAGCTTTCGCTCTTTGCACTCTCTCCCCCAGACCAACGTTAACCCAGACCGAGGAACGAGAAGGCAGCAACTATCTCCAAATCCTTGCCGAAAATGTCGACAGCCTCCGAATCGGTCTCGACACTTCTGTCTGATAACGACAGGTACAGCTCAAAGTTATCCGCAGTGAGCCATTCTAAATATTTTTCAGGCTGATTGCAGTGCTCCAGGTGGGTTTCAACGACCTCATGCAGAAGCAGGAAGACCAAGGAGACAGGTATACGATATGTGCGGTTGTCATATCAGGTTAATTAATAACTAATAATCCAGGCTTTATCGAGCACTGGAAGCACTAAAGCCGCCAACACAGGCCACGGACAAGAAAACGGCATTTTGGAACTCGTACTTGAAGCTCGCCGACGAGCATGACCAAGAGTTCCAACAGAAATATAGCACGGATCTTGACGTTACTCTCATTTTCGTGAGTCATCAGTCAGCGTTATCCATCTAACTGTCAATGAGATTGGATTGCAGGCCGGCTTATTCTCAGCTGTCGGTTCAGCATTCATTATTCAAATACAGCCACAGCTCATGTCGCCGAACCCACCGAAGATCGTCGTCGTGGCTCAAAGTATGCTCTACATAAGCTTGTTTACGACGCTCTTAGCTGCCTTGCTCGCGGTCCTAGGCAAGCAGTGGATCATGTATTATCAGGCGGCCGGCAGCAGAGGTACTACCGAACAGCGGGGGCTCGAGCGCCAACGCAAACTTGATGGTTTGGTCAAATGGAAATTCGATACCCTCGTTCAAACATTCCCGCTCCTTTTGCAGCTCGCATTACTACTCTTTGCAACTTCCTTGTCCATTTATTTGTGGACCATCAACCGCTTCATTGCGATCATCGTCATGATATCGACATCGCTCGGTGTCACGTCATACCTTTTCCTACTGCTATCGGCCGTCATCTTTCCCGATTGCCCCTTCCAAACGCCACTTGGGCCGTTCCTCACCCAAGTACTCTTACCCGCCTGCATGTACTGCAGCCTATATTCTCGACACTCAGAAGGATGATTCGGCTGTTGCCGTCATTCTCTCGCTCCAGGGCTGCTGGCGTCCACCTCCCTCCCCATGTTGTATCAAATGTTTTCCCTTCCGCTCATTATCAGCCACATTCAACCCAGCTGCATTCACCAGATCCATATGATGGCAAGGACTTCACCCCTGCATCCCCCGAGGTACCCGCTATTCTCTGGGTTTTGAGCACCTCTACCGACCCCACTATAATTGCTACCGCAGCTGAGATGGCCGTTGACCTTCAATGGCCCCTGGATCTTGATCTCCGGTCGACCGAGACAGTGATGACTCGTCTAGCTGAAATCGTGCATGCGTGCTTTGATTTTCGGCTTGTTGGACCAACAGCAAAAGTTCGGGATAACATGTCGCAACTTGCAATTACTTGCGGGAGGCTCTACTGCTCCCTCAGGCTCCTTCTTCGAGCGGCGAACATCCACGTGGAATCCCCTGTCCAGCACCGTCTCTTGTTGGACATATATATGCAAACGGAATTCGACACCAATGACGCCGAGCTTGAGAATGTCCTGCATATCCTGAAAGAGTGGCCGCACTGGATTAATGAGCGGGATAAGTCCTCTCCGAGTAGCAAATGGGCACTTCACATCATCCCTTCCCTAAAATCCATTTCACTTCAGGCCAAAGTGGAACATCTTCTTGATCACATCCAGGACGACGTACCAAGTTTGGATCTCCCGAGTTTCGCAAATTATCTATGCTGTCTCAACTCGCTCTTTGCCCCCACCGATCCTCGACTTCTGATACAGACGGATAAGACGTACGTGGACAACAACTAAAATCTCTGTGAAATGTATTAAATTAAATTTATTATGACTTTCGGGGAATTTTGATGACCCAGCTCTTTGACGCCCTCCTCGACTCATTACTCGTCGTGGATGCTCGGTGATCGCGAGGATCATCAACACTACCGCACAACTGACCAAAAAATTGGTCGGACCGATAAGATCGAGTTTCCATGATGATTGTGCCCTCGTGGAAGAGATATTACGATTTTGCAACACCTTTCCGCGGGTGGATGGTTGGCTCGATGTGGTTGTGTCGGCAGCTAAAGTCTTCAGGGTGGACGACGCCACCGATCTGCAAGAGATACATTCTCTCGCCAAGCCCTCCATACTTACTGCATCCACCAAAGACGAAGTAGCCAATGTAGGCTGGATATATACGGCCCTGGAGCGTATTCAACAATCATGGCAGAAGGACCACGAGGACTGCGAAAATTGGGACAACAATGCTGTTCATGATATTGGCAGCTTGTTGAGAATATTGGCGTGCAGTGGTATCCTGCCCGCAAGTCCCTCGGTGGAATCCCTCCGTATAATCCTTCATGCATTATCTGCATCCGACACAGATCTCGCCTTCACTGCATTCCTTGTTTTAAAGCAAGGGCAAAACTGGTTTCTGGATCCAAATCTGCAGCCCATTATGCATCACTCATCGATGCTGGGTCACCTCGGTCGTGTGGTCCTCGAGTGTAAACGCTCCTTCCCGTCTTGGGACTTTTTCCCCGTTGTGCGGCCATATATAAAGATGATGAAAAACCTTTCAATCAGACCAGAGTGGAGGACATTGCTGCCAATCACAGGGCTTCCCACCTGGATGACAATATTTTCCGACGATGTCTTTTTGGGCAGAATGAAGGCATTGACCTCTCTGATTCGCAATGTGTGGGTTTCCGAACTCGATGAAAATCATCAATTCACATACGAGAGCGAAGAGTGCCTAGCTTTTGCGCTCACAGCGCTGTCTCGTGTTTGGGATGCCTACGAATTCAGGACGCCATTCGTGCCGGAACGATTCTTGGAGTTGATTCGTTCCACAATATCGACCGCTCTTTATTTCGAGAATCGTTGGAATCAGCAAGAAGTCACCTTTTATAGCACGCAGGGACTTCCTCCAGCCCTAATGACCATCTTTTCCTCCCGACTTTGTAAATCCTTCAGCCAGGCAGCAGTCAACGCCCGGACCGCAATCCCGAATGACTGCGCTGACTTGTATGGCCAGGAGCTATGTCCCAACAATCATGTTTTAATCCGAATAGCCAAACTGCTGGAAGCACTCGCCGAAATATTGCAAACAGAATTCGCACCTGGTCTTGCTAAAGTTCAGGTTCGAGTCCAAGGTCGTGATCGTGATGTCTGGTGGGATCTGCGGAGGAATCTGGACACTATGATAAATACTTTCGAGACTACATTATGTGTCGAAGAAAGGTGACCTTCGGACCGGATTATAAATGTAATTAACGTCCTGGACTTTGCACTATCGCTGAATTTTGTGTACATAAAGAAAGTCTGTTGTTAAATTTAGTGATGCAATCAATATACATTTGAAGGGGCGTACCGCAACGATATCCCGAGATCCTGGAGCTAAATGTGAGCAGTTCTTGGTCGATCTCCGCATCGGTGTGTCGCGGACTCCGGAGGGAAGTCATAATGTCATAGCGCTAGTCTGAGCCTTAAGTGAAGTATTATACAGGCATCAGAGTGAGCTGGGGCGAGACTTGCGGGTGGAAGACCGAAAGGACAGGAGGCGGAAGGTTGTATGCCCTTTCACGAATTTCTAAATTCTTACTGGTGGCGGTGTTATCCGTCCATGACATCGCGATATCTCGACATAAAAACTACTTCACATCCTCCGTCTTCAAAACGGTCGCGAACGCGTCCGCGAGCTCGAGCATGACCATCTATCGATCATTCAGCATCCTCCCTCCTTTGAAATCGAAACTCGAAGCAAATGACTAACCTTAGTAACCTCCTCACCAGTCGCCCCAAAGCCCTCTCCCCTGACTTGAGGTAAATCCCGATCCCCCACCGCATCGCTAACAACGACCACCTCGTACCCGCGCTGGTGCGCCTCTCTTGCCGTCGTGCTCACACACACGTGCGCCATGTAGCCCACCAGCACCACCTTCCTTACCCCTGGCCCTGCGCGCTTGATCACGTCGTCTAAAATCGTCTCCGCGAACGAGCCGGGGAAGCGTTTCGGCACAAGGACCTCAAAGTCGCCGGGCGGATCGTGCGAACCGCGATCGAGGTGTGGCGCGAGCCCGGGGAAGATCTCCGCGAGCGGAGTGCCCGGCGTGAACAAGGGTGCGCCAGGGGGCGTGGTGTGCACGACGTGGGCGACGGGAGCGTGGGCGGCGCGGTAGCGCTGCGGAGCCGTCAGTATGCACAAGCTCGAGTTATAATAGGCAGTATACCTGGAGTAAAGCGAGGATATTGGGACGGCTGTACGCAAGGTTCACCTCCGAGACCTGCAGAAGCCCGTTCGCGTATTCGTTTTGCGCGTCGATGATGATGAGGATCGAGTCGCGTGCGGCGAGGGAGACGGCGGAGGGGGCGATACCGAGGTGCGCGCGGAGGGATCTGGGGGCAGACATGAGCTCGTCTGTATCTGTTGAGGCGTCCCAACTTCGAGGTAGTAGAGGACGTGGGATGAACAACCTTGGCTTCCGAAGCTGATTCAGAGAACCGGGCAGAGGTTCATGGTGAAATCCTGATGCCGATGGCGTATGCGGAGGTTACCCACGACCGTGGTGTACACAATCCCGATCTGGGCAATATTCCGTCGAGATGAGAAGACAACGGACCCGGTAGTAGGCGGGCATCGATTTGGAAATATCGCTAAACACGACCCAGATATGTCGCTGAGGCAACTGGAGCTCATGTAGTCCTTCGCCAGCAAATCGGCCGCGGAAGACCAGGACCGCTCGATGTCACGTAAGGCGTATCCACCATAGTTAGGTGAAACCCTGGAGCTATCGTCCCTCCGACTCGCTCGTCGTTGCATGCAGCACGAGAGACGACCTTGAGCGTGGAAGTAGACGTCCATGTCCAGCGCGGAAGACCCCCGATGACGAGACCCGTACACTCAGTGAATGGCGAAGTACGAAGAAAGAAGAAGCGCCGGGTCGGAGCTTCGGCGTCGTCGAGAACACGGCGCACAACGTGCGGTACGGTGGAATGGTGTCATGGCAAAGACGCGACGGGATAACCGCGAAGTGCGGCGGCGGACGACGTCCACATGGATGTTCCGAGACGCGGCTCCGAACAACGAGCGAAGGCTACATGGCACGGTTTCCTCAGCACGGCAGCGACTCTCGACTACAGGGAAGGCCCCGCCTATGTGGAAAAGGCCTAAGAAAGGATGCGGATCTGTCAAGGTGGAGGACGCACGCGGTTTGTACAACGCAACACGTGTGGGAGCTGTCGCAGAAGAAGCGGTGTCGTAGATGATTTCGATTCCGACGTAGAGACGCGCACTTGAGGAAGAGACGCGCGTTCGCGTGTTGTTGTGTGTGAGGCGCAGACTACCTGCAGCGCTCGGCATGCACCCCATCAAGGCCCAAGCCCCAAGCAAAGCGCCAGGTCACGACACGACCTCGACGCACGCAGCAGCGCAGCACCCGCATAACACGGATTGGCGGACACACGCGCTGGCAGCGGGACGTCTGCATCCCGCGAATTCCCTGCTACGGCATCGTGGTGTGCACGGTGGGGCGAGAGTGTAGAGTGTGGAGTGGAGTGGAGGCGCGGATTTGGGATGCCGGAATTGCAGCGCTGACACGGCGTTGGCGGACGAGCACGAGGGCGATTTGGGCAACGGCACAACGGGGAGCGCAGGCATGCGAGGCGCTCCGTGGGCCACGTCAGGGTTGTGCGCCACCGTCGAATTGGGACGCATCATGCGGACGAGACTCGCGAACCGATGATCGAGAAGGTGGGATGAGGTAGTCCTAATTTAAGGAAGATATTGGTTAGCCACGGTCGTGACGACGATAATGTGAGACGAAGGATGCGAGTACGCAGTGAGTAAGGAAGGGATGGAGATGGAGGTGGACACAGAGATGAAAAGAATGGGGGTGGCGGGTACTTCAACGCAAGCAATATACGCCGTAATACGTATCGATGCTGGCGGGAGCAGCGCAGCACCGTATAAAACGCATCCCGTGGGATCCGCAGGGAAGGGTGGGAGTGGGAGCGGAGGTGGAGGTGAATGTACATGTGTCGAGGCGTGTGGTCACGTGATTCGGAGAGGCGTAAAGCATTTGATAGTGCGCGAGGAGGGGAGAAGGAGAAGAATGGATCTCGAGAGCGGAAAATAATGTGCACTTACATTTAACAGGCGTGTGGGGTCCTCGTCGTGAGCTACGGCGTCGGAAGCGTGGAGAAGGCGTCGGGGGCAACAACTCGGTGCCGCTGAAGATCATCCTGGCCTCTTGTTTCTTGAGGTGCGGACGGATCGCTGGCAAGGACGTGAGTATATATACCTCGAGGGCGGAAGAAAAAGAGGCCGAGGAGGAAGGAATGAAAGAGGGAGAATGGAGAAAGCACGGGAAGGGTAAAAGAGAAAAGGGAAGAGAAACGTACCTACGAATCGTATTTGGTGGGGTGCGCAGGTCATCCGAGCGCAGCACCGTGCATCTCGCACGTCGGAAGCGATATGGGCTTCGAGTCGCGCGCACGTATGCTGTACTTGCTTAAACGGCGGCGAGGGGAGCGAAACGGCGGGTACGATGCTCGCGATCAGGAGCTCTATTGACGAAAACCTTTCGCGATGTCGTCTGGGGCTACCAGGTGGTTATCGTCCTCCGTCCTCGGCATTGCAAGCAGAAAGATCGTGGTCGCCAAAGGTGAAGCTGGATGATGTGGCACTGCCCTTCTCGTCGAATACCGAACTGCTCATGGCTCGGCAGCCCCGCGTGGAACCAGTGCTCGACCGTCACGCGCTGCCGGCGCGTCGAATACGCCAGATGCTGGCTTTCGCTTTCTTCAGCGAGGGAAAAGTGCCAGGGACGGGCGTGGGTCCGTGCACGAGTGCAAACAGCGCTGCGGTGTGTATTCCCCCGACGGAATGCTCGGCTCCTTGAAGCTGAACGCAGAGAACAGAGAACACATTCATCGGCCGCATCCAGGTCACATCCGTCCCACCCCCGTACACCGTCGCGTCACTGAAGCGCGCGATCGTGCAGGCCGAGTCGCTCCCGGACCTAACTGCTCTATATGAAACGAAGGACGCCTGGAAGGCGCTGAGTACGAGCGCTCGTGTGGATATTTTCTGAGCAAGCTCGGCGCCACTGCACAGACAGCTGTGGCGCTTGTTTTTCTCCAAAGCCCGAAAGAACCGCTTACGATCACAGACGACGACGTGGAGCATTATCTTGTGGAGCCTGACGACTTCCTCCGCGTGAGTGTTTTCTTTTTTTCTTTCTTTTTCTTTTCCTTGCACATACGCACACTGACGAACTTTGGCGGCCTCAGTTTACTACCGGCTCTATAACCGTGGTGGCGAAGTACGCCCTCAGACCGACACCGATCCCGCCCTGGGAAACTCAAACGCGAACTGATCTCCCCCCTTCGCAATTCACTCTGCGTGAAGCGCCGCATCAGTCGACTTGAGGGGAACGAAACCTACCGCTTTGCCGATCTATTCACGAATATCCGCACTGACACCCCGCTTCATTCCGCCGCTTCCGATACGATGGCTGCATGCACGAAAACCCAATCCTCATCGTGCGTCCGGACTTACACACCCGGCCCGTTCTAATCGTCGCCTTTCCGCCAGACGTTGAAAGTCTGCGCGATTCGCGCTGGTTGATCCCTGCAATAGGCGATATTCTTCGGACGGATGGGATCCGGCGGTACGAGATAAAGATGTGCGGCATGCAATGCGGGCGGTGGTATATATACACTGCTGTCGACAAAAGCGGAAGAATCAGATGTGAGTGTTCGCCTTTCGGACTTTGCGGAATCCGCAGTGCCCTGCCTGACAGACATTATCTTCGCCAGGGATCTCAGCGCTCAGCACGTACCGACGAAATCCCCATTTCTTAGGTTCGGGAGACAGCAGACTTCTCGATGAGCCTGATGGCTCATGCAGTATTCAGTGACGGTTTGGTATTCTAATTTCTGGCGTTCACCTATCTTGTATGCACCTATCTTGTATGCATATACACCGCGCGGTGCGGACAGGCTGCTCGTTCTCGTATCGCTCCACACAAAAAAGAAGGAGAGACTATGTGTAACTTGTATATCCCCAACTTCCTTGCGCTGCGCGCAGTGCTGTACACAAATGACTTGGAATTTCTCTCGAACTGCTCTCGGTTAGGGTAGTTTATAGATTCTTCGATGAGTTGGTCGGGGACTGCGGGCCGTGGTCGAGTCGCAACGATTAATCCCTCTTCACGAATTCAAAGACAACTTTTCCGACAAGGACAGCATGTTGGTGAGGCGGTCACTCTTCCTCTTGCGAATAGCTCGCATGTATGTGGTTGGGGTCCAGCGCAAGGGCGCGACACTGAAATAGCCTTGGGAACACTGTTCAACTGAGAGTGGACCATGCCGTATATCTATCACTGTCGCTCTTACGTTTGAGGTACCTATAAGTATCCTGTACCTAAATGCTTATCACACTGTTAAATTGTTAAATAAGAAGACCCAAAAATATGTGATGCTGCTGTTCGGAAGTATGTGTTGCATCATACGAGAGCTTCGGAAAGATTGCGTCAATTGGAGTCAGGACGCGGGCGATTCGGCGAAGTTCAGGAGTTATCGCGCCGGCGCCTGGGCGGGGTAAATTACACAAATCAAAAGGTGGAGAAGCGGTTGAAGCGACGGAAGAGGAAAGTGTCGAAGAAGGAAAACACGGCTTCCGACTTGCGACGGATTTTGACTTCCCGAATGCTGCCGCAGTTCATATACGAAGGCCAGGATTTTTGTCCGAACCGGATCTACCATTTCCGTCCCAGACCCCCCATTTTTGTCCGAATCAGACCTAGGTTTCCAGGTCAAAACCGTCAACTTTTGTCCGAACCGGGGTCTAGCCTCACAAGGTATTATCGAAGGTCCTGCTGCCACCCAAATAAAAATTCAACGAACTTACGTACAGCGGGATTTCGAGAGATCTGATCGCGGATCACTCAGCAGACGTCTCTTTTGCGACTCTCAATGTCTCATCTTCCTTTCAATCCCCCGGTTAGCACGCATGGGCTTTTAATTTGGACTATAACCGTGTTCCAGGAGCATCTTCGGACCTTCGGTATATTGCAGCGCCATCGGACTCAATTGGAGCTGACATGTAACTGTCAATCTCGACTTTTCTTTGCAGAAGCGTCCAAGATGAAGATATTGCTGTCAGCTTCTCTAAGGAGCAGGACTTGCCTAAGGCGCTTGCCTAGGAACTTGGAAGGCCGGGCCCGTCGCAATGTGAACTCAAACGGGCTCCACCGGGCTCATGTACTATTCCAATCTAATATCACTTCCACAGCCCCCGGCGTGGGTTGCTCCATGTCAACCATCGTGCCCTGAGGTACTCTTATAAACTCTGGCCATCTCAGCAATCACGCGCGAGTTATGGCAGTTGACCCTCCAATCCTCGACCTGAACCTCCAGAGCACTTACGGTGTTCTGCTCATCGGCTGTTTCTTTTCTGTTGCGGTGTGGGGTGTATCTCTTGTACAGACGTAGGTGTCCTTCCGCTTTCCCCATCTCAATCAGGCTGGAACTGACCACTCACTAGAATACTCTATTTCATGATGTATGCGAAGGTTAGCAAGACGAGAGAGACTCTTTTGATTGTGCTTTGGTTTTAGGTATGAGACGGACCCCTGGAAGCTCAAGCTCATGGTAAAGACTTGTTCTGAATTCGCGCCAAACACAATGCTCACGTACAAGTATCATTTAGATCCTGTTTCTAATGTGCGTATCCTTGATCATTGATTAATATCGCACACGAAGAAACTCCAAGCGCCGTCGATACCGCGAATGAAATCCTCGTGTTGAGGTCAGGTAAGCCAGCGATATGTTCTGTCGTTCAACTTCTGTGTCTGGAGACCTCACTTACTTCCCGTTGTATCTGTAGTTTGGCCAGGGCTTATTTTGCACTGGGGTCGAGTAGACGTCCTGGGGAAGTCGGAAGGGACCATGTAAGTGCTCACCCCATATGGACTGCCTTACCCACCGACATTGTTCAATGTAGCGAGCTCATAGTGAGTTCTATCCATTTAGTTCGCAACGTAGATCATTACTCCCGCGCAGCATCACGTCTGGGTCGCTGTAAGTCGTAACTTTGTTCCCGCGGCGGTCCGCAATTTAATTGCCCTCGTGTAAGGCCATTGTTGCCGCGGTCGTCCAATCATATTATACTTGGAGAATTTACACGTGTGCGTATTTTCTAAGTGCGACTGTCGACGTCTTATTTATCTATCCCGCACAGTTAGCGGTCGAAAACGGCTCATCCCGGGTCTTTTGGTGCGGCGCAGCTTTTCTTAGGCGTTTGACAATCCACTGAGAAGCAGACCAAGATTCCTTTGATATCGTGGCAAATCAGTCAGTGCTTAACCACAAAGACAATTTGTGCAACTGATTGGGGCGGCTTGCAGTCGGTCTTGGGCGTAAGTTTGATCTTTATCATCGGGCTAAGCTGATCCAATACCAGCGTACAATTTTCTTGCGTGAGCGTACTTTGAACCATACATACAACAAACCTTGATCAGCACACAGGTTCGGGCATGCTGCCGTCTCGGCGGGAAAACAGACCAAGCAATTAACCGTGCGTACGGCGTTGTATACATACATCATTTCGGATGGCGAAACCGATCTTGCTTTGCCAGGCGGTTGCGATCTCTCTTCGGGCAACTGGAGCAGCGACTGATATTATCATTGCGGGATCCATGATCTACCTACTCAACCAGTCACGTATTGAAGTTCCAAGGTAAATAAATAAGTTCAAACTTGTGCTCCGAACAATTGACGGATTTATGACTTCTACTTTCCAGTATGCAAAGATTGCTCTCGAGGATACTCATTCTGTCCGTCAACAGCGGCGCGTGGACGGCCATACTGGCGGTATTGGATTTCATCTTGGTTCGTCTTCGTTCGTTCGATCCTCGGGAGTTTTTCTACGTAGCTAATTTCTGGAAGATCGTGGCATTCCCAGTCGATTTCACGTTCTGTATTTTCGAACTGCCCCTGTGTTCGATGTATCTGAGCACGTTACTGCTCAACTTGAACGCTCGCAAGTT
>JARJCV010000137.1:0-126623 GCA_029281435.1 Mycena haematopus
CACTCCGCTTTCAGTCCACAACCTTACCTCCACCCTAATCCTCCCTTCATCTCATCCGGCCTCCCTCCAAATTTACTCCCCGTCATCCTCGACTCTCGTTTCTGAATTAGAAGTTTCCCCGTCTAACAGGGTATCTAGACGGGATGATAAATCAATAGAGCCGTGTCGTGTTGAACGAGCAACGGTCTCAACGTCAGGCAACTGGATGGCAACCATAGACACCAGAGAAGGAGACGAGAGTACTCACAGCGAATGCTACCTCAAAATTTGGCGGTGGGACCGTAAAGCCGGGTATTGGATATTGAATACTCGCGTGGATCGTCCTCATGGCCTCGAGAAAGTAATCCATGCCGCGTTCAGTCCGACGACAGATCATTCGGTGTTGCTGGTAACTATCGGTGAAGATCGTAACGTCAAGACGTTCCGAATACAGACAGCGAGAAGTAAAACTGGACCCTCAGAAGGTTTTCTTTCCGTTTAACAGCTCTGTCCCTAGCTAGTCTAATGATTTTTTCCTCAGAATTTTGGGTCGCTCGGTCTACTCTTTCTTTACAACACGAGGCTCCCTCCCAGGCTTCGTGGTCGCCCGACGCTTCACTCCTTGCCATCACACTGCCGACGCGTGTCGCGCTTTTCGACCCTTCTAATAATCTCCTGCGCCACTCGGTGGCGTTTCCCGAGCTTGGACCTCTCAATGGGGCGTATTTCATAGGAAAGGCTGGGCGTTACTTGGCGGTTGTCGGAGCGGTGGACCTCGTCCTGTGGGATCTCGTTGACCAGCGCGGTGGGTGAAACTCTTAACTGTCAACTGGTTGCCTGAATCGTCCACAGTGCGATGGCATCACAAAAGCACCGGATTCATACGTACTCTGGTCTCGCACCCTCGCGACGACACCTTCGGCGTCGTACTTGCTTCTCCTTTGTATGAAGAGCGCCCCAAATCCCGAGTAGTGCTTTTCGGCGTCGGCTCAGCGCAGCCCATCAAGTCGTTGTCGCTACCCTTCGGTTTCCGAAATGTTGCTTGGTATCCCTTCGTCTCGTCGTCCTTCAGTCTCGTCGGAATCACGTACGACTGGAAAGTCGTCGTTCTCGGCGAAAACATTCACGTAGCAAAGGAGGAGGGCTCTGTTTCCAAGGAAATAGCGTCCCTGTCTGCGCCGCAGCGCCAAACACTCTTCCAGGACATTTTCGGCAAGTCTGCCTTTGGGGAACAAGCTAGCGCTGGACAGTCATCTGCACTGGCGTCAGCTCGGCCATGGACGGGACAGGAAGGTGCAGGAGCATTTGAAGACCCTGCCTATCTCATGCCACCATTGGAGAAGCTATTCGAGCCGTTGATGAATGGTTTCTTGAAACCGCGCGTAGTAGCCGAGGCTTCCATTCCGCTCCCTGCTACTACCGAGAGCGAGAACGTCAATGTAGAAGGCGAGGGGCGTACAACCGTCGCTGGAGCAGATGCCAAACGCGTGGTAAGCGCAGGAGAAATGGATGCAATGGTTACTTTATTCAAGACGCACACGCTGAAGGGTACGAGTGCTCGCAACTTACCTCTTTCGCCACTAACGTACGACGTTGATCCAGCCAAAGCTCCTGTCATGGTTGTAGTAGCGACACCCAGACGAAATGGCTCGATCAACGGACAGACAAATGGAGTGCCTCCCCGCCCTCATTCAAAACATGGAGTTGGAGCACCATCAAAAGCAGTAGATGACTCTCACGCTGCCTCCACACCGCCTACGCCAGTAGTCAACGGCAGGAAGCGCAAGAAATCGCTCGGTTGACTGGCGAGCCCTTTTTTCCGACAAGTACATCTATTTACCGATTTAATGTTTGCATTAGCTATCGTCAAAATCGTCCGTGATACATCTGTATACTGTACATGCACTTCACGCAGCACGTCAATTTAAACACACTGGAAGCACTGTTCTCGCGAGGAATCACACAGAAAGTAAATCCGACTAAATCCGCATATATGTATTAAAACTATCTACTTGCTACATACAGCTACATGTTAGTATAAATTGTTGAACATTCAGAAGAGAGAGTGAGTATGCTTAAGCGACAAGGCCTCCTCTTCTGGGGTCGTTGCTCCTCGAGGAAGCTTGGCCAGCATGCACAGACTCTGGCATGTCTTGATCTGCTCCTCTGTCAACCGTGCCCCCAACTCTTCCGACAGATAGATTTTGTGCAGCGGTGTCCCAAAATTGTTCCTGTCCTTCGCCCACTGCACAATAATGGCTGGTTCGACGGACTGGCAGTCCGCGACAACGAGGCGCGGGGCGACAGGAGTTTTAAGGTCGTGGGGCCGGAAGAATACGCCAAAGAATTGGTTGGCGACGTTTGCTACTCGAAGATAGGTCAGGAGCGGCATCGAGTCGAGCCATCGCGTCATTGCCGCCAGCCCGGAAGGACTTGCGTCGAATTGGATCGAGTATGTGGTCAGCAATCTGACTTTCGGGAAGGCTGAGGTTAACTGGAGGAACAGGGGGAGGTAATCGTCGCCGCAAAGATTCATTAGCGTCAGGTCGTTCACGTTCGGCGCGGAGAATTGGGAAAAAAGGAACATGGCATATTCCCGGGAGAAATCGGCCACGACCAGGGTGCGCAGGTAGGGAAGGTCGATGGGTAACATAGGCTCCGCGTTCTCTTCGAACCGGGGGCCGGCGCCGTCCATCGAAAGCTTCTGCAACCGAGGGCAGTTCGCGAGAACCTCGCGGAAACGAGCAGCGTCGGGAGAGTGAGATGCAGGGAGACGTCTGATGTCGAAGGTGGTCAGGTTCTCGAGAACGGATCGTGACCAGTCGATGGGTACACCGTTCAACGACAAATACGAGAGGGAAGGCGGTGTCACACCACCAATGAATGGCTGCGAGACGATATTGGGCCACGCAAGAGTCTTCCTGTCCTCGTTTTTTAGGCCACCTCGATGAAGCTCGAAGCGTTGCAACATCGGCACACCAGAAGATGGGCCCATAGTGCGCAGAAGTTCCAGTGCCACAAGCGCACTCTTCCAATCATCCACCACAATGATGAGCATTCGGATGGTGGCAAGTTTGGTGAATAGACGGAGGAGCATTTGTCGCATGTCAGCCGCGGTCATGGATGGCTCGGTGGAGAAGTCAATGACGGTAGAGCTATCCGTCTCGTCGTCGTCGCCGTCGCTACCTTCAGGATCACCGTCGATGCGAACGTCGAGCGGAGCCTGGCGCGCTCTCTCGAACCACGCCCACGCTCGATCCACGCGAACACCCGAACCGCGGAACCAAATAGCGTTCCACAGCGTAGAATCGGCGAGAGCGATCGACCTCCACGTTCTACAGGTCCACGTTACGCGCAACCGTGCATCAACCGGGCGCTTCATCGAGTCCCATACTACAAAGCGTAATATGTTACTGATGATTTCTGTCGGGAGGTCGTTGATTCGGAAGATACGGAAGTATCTGAGCTGGTAGCTCTGCCGGGCGAAGAGAAGCTGGGCTTGAGTCTCTGCGGGAAGTTGTCTGGGGAAGATATCTCTTTGTACTGCCTCGATTTGCCGCATGATGACGAGATACCGCAGCCCGTCGAGTCGTATATCCTGTCTCTCCTCCGGGGTGAATGGGTGGGGTTCCCAGCTTGCGACAATGCGCGCGAAATGCTCGCTTATCGCCTTGGGATTCGGGAGGCGATTCGGAGGACGGCCGGGATTGCTGGCGGCGACCTCGGGTGACCGAAGAGCTGCGACGCGAGCCATGAACTCCTGGTCGGCGGGGTGAAGGGGAACTGAAACGGGGGGTAGCTGGCATCGGTGGTCAGTACGAGTAGCACAAAGAGGGTGGCATAGGAATCAGCGTACCATAGGCATTGTGATGCGTATAAGGCGGGGGGGAAGTGGGGTTAGGTCGAGGTTAGAGGGTGAATTTATAATGTTCCGCGTAGCAACCAGTGAGGCCCAAAAAATACAAAGCCGATGGCGGGATACAGAGGGCGTTGTTTGAGAAGGGGAAAGAGGGAAATATGTGCCAACACTCCCAGGGTCCACGTGCGCCTACAACCACCCACAACAAGTTGGACACTCGATTTCGTCGTTGTGGATCAAGGGCTAGCAAATTCTACGGCCAAGATGCTCTCGTCTTCGAAGGGGGGTGAAGGGAGCTGAGCGGAAGACGAGGGGATGAAGAAGAACGTGAAGCATTCGACCAGCTTTTATAGTGCCCTGGTGTGATTGTTTTCTGGTCCCTTTCAAGCCACTTTGATGCTTTGGTCGGACCTGCTTAGGCACGGCGAAAAGAAAGCGCGGGTGGCCGATGTGATTCGGCCCACGGTACAGCGCAGGCTTCGACCTTGGACAAAGGACACTGAGCCACCAAAGGCCACCAAGATCCGAGAACGGGGTTGCATGTGCCTAGCTGGTACCATTGAGACCTGGATTCCGCTGCAAGCATCTTTCCAGGACAAAGCAGCCCTCGCGCGCTGGTCGACCGCAAGTGGTCGCTCTGTTGGAAATTCGAAATTGAGACCGATCACTTTTTTTCAACCGAGCCCAAAGCGCCAGCCACAGCTTCGAACTTTTGGCCACAATACGACTTGGCCACAACTTGCGACTTGGCCACAATTTGGCCACAATCAGCCCTTTATTGTGGCCTCAGCTTTGGGGACATTATTCCGCAATCATTCCGCGCCCTCTACGGATCTTCTCATTTCCCTTTGTTGCCGCCATGGACATATTCTTTCGCATGGCCACTAACCCATTGCTGACGCTCTCAGACGCTGCCACTGGTTCCAGAAATCATGGATGCATGAGGCTCACAAACCACATTGGGCGAGCACCGCCACCTCGCAGCTGCGCGCGCGGTACATCGACAGATTTTCCTCCTCGTGCCGATGCCACAACCGTTCCCCGTAGAATTCAGCTTGTCGCGGAGACTTTGGCGCTCGCACACATTTTTATTGTACTTACCGTTACTTAGATTTCATTGAGCTACAAACTTACAACAGTACTACTAGTGCATATGAATATATAATCGGAACGGCCCCAATCGTGTATCAAGGCCAAGCCCCAGGCACCTCAGTATCCCTCAAGGCCGAGCCTGACGCAGCGGGCTTGGGGGACATGAAAAGCAGTTCCTCGACCAAGGTCGAGACAATATTGTTCTCCGCATCTTCAGAAACAGGGCCCTCTGGCAACTGTTCCTTGATCTTTGCTGGAAGGCTCGGGTGCGCCTTATCCGTGATTCCCATCTGCAGCAGCGTAATTATGAGCAAGTGTAACGAGTTAACGTGAAGTAGGAAAATACGCACCGCGGCGAGACGTCTGGTAATCCGGTGGATGGTTCGCTCCGTTGGAGCCTCCACGACTACAGGACCACGACGGGGAGTGGGCCGTCCGTGGTACGTGTTGCTGCGGTGTGGGACGCTGTACATCTCCAACGGTGGGTACCCTACCTTGGGATTCCCAGCGCTGACGAGGTGCACTGCAGGTTTCGCTGCAGGCGCATCTGCGCCATTCTCGGGCGTCGAAGTGTCGACCAGAGGCTGGGCGCCGGCAAACCTAGAGATACATTATTAGACAAAAGAGAATTCAAAAGAATGAATAACATACATGTCGTTGCTGGCGATCCTCACTTCCCTGGCCGCGCGCCGTTCCTCACGCTCGGCCCTGTAGCGCTCCTTTTCGGCCTTGTAGAGAAGCTTGGCGGCCTCCACCTGGGCCCTGAGCTCCGCAGGCGTCGGCTTGGGGCGAGGTTGTGGTTGCGCCCCTATCGACGACGCCGCGGGTGGGGGCGGTCCAGGCGGCGGGGGAGGCCCAGGCGGCGGGGGAGGCCCAGGAGGCGGCATGAAAGGCCCGGGTGGGGGAGGAGGCCCAGGCGGCGGGAAAGGCCCGGGTGGGGGAGGAGGAGGCCCAGGTGGATGGTGAGGCCCGTGACCATGCGGGTGCCTATGCGGTGGGCCCCACGGAGCCCAAGGCTGAGGTCCGCCGCCAGGGAAAAACCCCTCAGCGGACGGAGGGGAGAAAGGGGGTCCATGGTAGGAGTGAGGCCCGCCCCAGAAGCGACGACCGCCGCGGCCTCCACCCCAACCGCCCCGACGACCAGGCCCATACCAAAACGATGCCGCAGGGTCCTGCTCGCCAGTCGGCGTGCTCGTGCGCCACAGCGGTGGAAGACTGTCCGCAGAAGCATCAGCTGACGCGTTATTTGCACCGCTCAAAACCTGAGAGAAGGAGCGGAATAGGCCGCCCATGGCCTCCGCCACGCGCTGGCCGGCTTGTTCTTCTGCCTGGCGACGCATGTCTTCTGCCTGATGACGAATGTCTTCGGCTGCGTCGCTAGTGGTTTGCATGAACTCACCCGCGGCCTGAGACATGGCAGCGCGGTGAGAGTTCCAGTAGATACCGTTGGTGGCATTCTGGACGATGTTGCGCAGGCCCTCCGAAAGTTCGGGATGGGCCGAAATGACGTTCGTCAAGGTGGAAAGCAGAGTCGCAACGTCATTGGTGAGCGACGGCTGGGGATCAATGGTGGGAAGAGGCGGGTCGGAAGGGTCCTCGACAGTGGCTGAAGCAGCAGCCTCGGGTTGCGGCTGCTCAGCAACAACCTTAGGCTCCGGTGTGGGCTCGGCGGCAGGGACAGGAGTCACAGTACCGTGAGACGAGGGCGGAATGGGCGAAGTGGCCTTGGTTTCTGGAAGGATGGGCTCTTCAGCCGAGCTCAGAGATTCCAAATCCCCAGCGATAATAGACGGCGTCGGGGACGGCTCAACGGCCTTGGCCTTTCCTTTGTCGAGCGTAGAAGTAACGTGCCCGAAGTCCGTGGACGAATCCCCGTCGCTTTCGTGGTCGTCGTCGGCGTCAGTGGTATCAGATCCTATGACCTGAATGAACGCGTGCGGACTGTCTGTGCTGGCGACAGCCGCCGGAACGAACATACCACTGAGAGGCGGAAGGCGTTGCCAGTCATCCTCGATGTCGAAGGGAAGCCCCTCATTGCCGACATTGCCAAAGGTGTCGCGGAAAAAGGTGGAGCGAGGGGTGTCCGGCAGCGCCTTCTCGTTGCGCGACAAGTCCTGGACGACGAACTTGATTGCGTCGCCACCCGGGAATGCCTGGTAATAGTCGCGCAGCTCATCCTCGGAGGAGAGGGTAACCTCGTCGTTGTCCGAGTCGAGATACGAGACGGCAATTCTGTCAATTGGGATGCCAAAGAGGGTGTGGATCCTCGCGGACAGAGCGTTCCACGAGGGCTGAGAAGGGAAGACGACACGGCGGGTGAGGCCGTCCCGTTTAGAGAGCTTGAATTTTGTGGACATGGTGGCTTAAGCGAATAGCTGTCGGAGCGCTGTGCTATTTATGTCAAGTAAATTAGGCGCGCAGCATCACTGCGCCGCACGGACCAACTGCGGTCAAGAACATTCGAGATTGCTTTACACATTTACAGACTACTCATAACTATACGCAGCACGGCTCAAGATCTACGCAAAGATGGCCATGCGAGGATCGATGTCTCTCGGGTCATTGAGCTGTTCGGCATTAGAGACGGCCAATACTGCATGATGCAACAGCTTACCCTCAGGTTGCAGTTGAGGCTGGAGAGGGCCTTGATGTCCTCAGGCTTTAAGTCGAAGGACTCGCTGTCCAAGTTCTGGATCAGCCTCTGCGCGTCATTTGACTTGGGGACGACTGTTCCAGGCTCCGCGTCAAAAAAAAAGGTCCCACACACACCGAACAAAAAACCTACCCGCGATGCCGCGTTGCGTGGCCCAGCGCAGAAGGATCTGTGCCGTAGCTTGCGTAGCCCGTCAATACAGTTTCGGCAGATAGACAAATGAACGCACTCTTGTTGTGTTTGTTTGCCAAACTGGTCACGACGTCGTGGGTCAGCAAGCTGGCAGCACCACGGTGCATGTCGAGCTCGATGTAGCTCTGGGGTCCGAATGACGAGTAGGCAGTGATCGCGATGCCGAGTGTCTTGGCCAAATCAACCAGATGTTCTTGATTAAGGTACGGGTGAAGTTCAATTTGCAAGACCTGGGGCTTAATGCGAGCGTAGCGAAGGACATCCAAGATGAGGGAGCCCTGGCAGTTGCTGTGGCAAGGATGAGTCTCAAGATAGAACGATATAAAACAAAACCATTTACCTAAGGCCGATATTCTTTGCCAAACCAGCGTCGACGAGCTCTTCCATGGCCTGCCAGGTTTCCTGCATGGGAGTGTCCTGGAGGTACACTGTCTTGCCGTCTGCGCCGAACCATTCGGGAGGGTAACGCTCGGCCGGGTCGACGTACTTGAGAGCGATGGGGAAATGGACCAAGAAAAGGTCGAAGTCTACGAAAAGGTTGGAAGAAATTCGACACAAGCGATGTGCAGGTTTTACATTCCAATCCCCAGAGACCAAGTTGCTTCGTTGCCAGAACCTTAACGTGTTCCTTTGCGTGGAAGGTATTCCAGAGCTATTAATATTTAGTTCAACGATGACCTCTTGTTGTCCACAAGGCCAACCTTGGAAGTGATGAATAATTCTTCTCGCTTGACCAGCCCGTCTTTAAGAGCGCGCTGAACGCCTTCGCCGGCTTCTTTCTCATTCCCGTAGTCGCCTACAAGCTTCAAGCTTCAATACCAACTCCAATAGCAAGGATCGATCGCAACGCACCAGCTCCATCAAAGAGACGATATCCCGCTTTGATTCTACATGAAGGTATGAGACGATGTCACCGATTGCATTTGACCTTACGCGTCGTAAACGGTCTGAAAATAAGGTATTAATGAGACCCCATTGCCTGACGGAGCGCACTCACATCCGCACAGCTGGATTTTGTGACCTGAATGCGTCAAAACTCACGAACTGGAGGACTAGGGACCAAAAATCACCTTCCAAAGTCCAAAGCTATGCTTGTTAAGTACATATCTCGAGATCGAACAGAGTGCGCAACTTACCCGACAAGCGGCATCTGCACATCGAAACGATTAGAGAGCCTTTAAACGAGAAACTGGGGGATCGCACCTTCTGCCCAGTCCTGGCGAGTGCGATCGAGACCATGATGAGAGTTGATTGCAGTGAGAAAGGACCAAGAAACTTGATTTGCCGATACGTCATCACGTGGCCGCATTTTCTTTCAAGCGAACGGGCCGCGGGCCGCCCTGGGCCGCCTCACCTTTCCTGTAAACGCGTCCAACGGCCCAAACCATTCGCGACGTCGACGCCGTCCGTCGCATGCGACTTGCATTTTTGTGATACTTTATGCGGTTCCATGTTGCCGGAGTGGGCAGCCTTGGGTCCCTAGTCGCTCACCATCTGCGCAGGGCCACGGCCGCTACCCATCCTATCGTCCTCCTCTATAACAAGGAAAAGCATGCGCACCGCGGCCCCGACGCTCTCCATGTCGAAACCTCTGGCTCGGTACTCACTACATCTGGTTTCGAGCGCGAAACATACACGGCAAACGAGACCGTCATCGACTCGCTCTTCGTTACCACCCGCGCAAACTCTACACTGCACGCCCTGAAGGAGCTAGCCCCGCGTTTGACCCAAAATTCCACCGTGGTTCTCGTCCAAAACGGACTTGCTGTCTACGACAAAATCGTCGAAGACCTGTTTCGCATCCCAAGCCAGCGACCCCACTTCATCTTCGCATCCACAACGCATGTCCCTCGTTTCGAGGCCGCTGGTGAACTGGAGACAGGCAGCTATAAATTGACGCATCCGTCGCGGGGAAGTCTCGAATTTGCCATTGTCCCAGACCCTTACGGTCGTAACTTCGAGGCAGGCTTCGCCGATGCGACGCTCCATCCGTCAGAGCGCAATGGCCGCCTCTCAAATCTCGCCAATCCCGAGGAGGAGTCTTACCCGCGTTATCGAAGCCTGCGAAATACCGTCGCTGCTTTACTTCTCGCGGACGCTCTCAATGCACGCTGGAAGCCTATGGAGAATCTCCAGCTCGTTCTGCGACGGAAGCTCGCAGTTGATTGTGCCATACACCCGCTCACTGCCCTTCTTAACTGTCAAACCTCCGACATTTTTGCGGCCCACGGTTCTGTGCGCATCGCTGACAGGATTTGCCGAGAAGCGTCCGCAGTGTTTGGCGCCCAGATCCGTGAGGAGACCAGGGCGATGGTCGACGCGGCCCAGGGGCAAATCAGAGGAGTCCTGGGAATCGCTAGATTACCTCCCCCGTTAGAGCCAGGGCCCTTAGTGAAGCATTGTTTGCGAATTTCTCGGAATTCCAAAACTATTTCCAGGATGCTAGACGCCGTGCGTAAGGGTCGGAGAACTGAGATAGAGTTCTTGAATGGGTACATGATGCAGCTCGGCAAAACGTACGGTGTAGAGACCCCAACAATCGAGACAATGTACGACCTTGTCAATATGCGTAGGAGTGTCCCTCTAGACCAAATCTTTTAAAGGATTTTCGTCTGAAGTCCAGTTAGTTCCCTATACCTCATTACGTGCAGGACCAAGAGCTCTTCTTCGACCATGAATTTCACAATACCATACGCTGATTTCCTCGGTACGTGACGTACTTAGCAATCCCCGGTGAACCTGCGACGACCTCGTTTCGTGCCGACTGAGATATACGAAGCCCAGAGGGTCTCCTTCGATGGACGGTGGAAATGGTAGGTTTATTCATGCTTGCGGGTAATTATCACACGGAGACGAGACGACTTAACAGAATCTACGGGTTTCTGAGACCAAGTTAGTAACGGCTTCCAAGAGTTTGGGGGTCGTTGAGCAAAAATATGGAAATCTACAGTCCCCAGGAGTTCGGCGTGGTACGAGGTGGATTGGAGTGTGGCGGATGCTCTCATGCCGGGCAGTGAAGGAGAAAAATGAGTACGGGTCTCTTTGGTCGTACCCCAGGCATCGTACACCGAAGACGTCCGTCCGGAGTTGGCAGATGAGCGAGATGCCGCCAAGCGCAGCGGGGAGATCGTATGAGAGATGGCGGGCAGTCATCGAAGGCCCAGGGAGGTGCGCAACAGAGGCGTTTCCTTTTTTATTTTATTTTATTTTTTGAGGAGCGTTGTATAGTTTCGGAGAGCGAGGGTTTGGCGCGCTGCCGTCCTCCCTTCCACCTTCAGCTAGTCGCAGGTAGTAGGTACCCACCGAAGGCTTCCGGGCTGGCAAGGCCGGTCTCCTCCACCCGCTAGATTTGTGGCCTTTGGACTTGGAACCAGGCCAGACGATGTGCACTACCTCTCGAGGAAATGCGCCAACCGCGTTCATGTCTACAGCACGATATGTGGGGCTTCGGCATAACTGCAAGCTCGGGCATTCCAGAAACCGAAGTCAGCCCCCATTCCACCTTCATTGCTCGCAAGTCATCGAGAGGCGCTGTCTTGACACATGGTGAACTGCAGTCGTGTAAGGTTGGGGAAACAGGGCGAGTATCAAGCGAGGGGATGGAGGAAGCCTGAAGGAATTCAGAGTGGCATCCGGCGCCTACGCACATAATGGTAAACAAGATAATTGAACGTCGTTCATCATGTCAAGATGCGGTGCGATGATGAGATCTCCAACCAGCGCCCAAGCTTGGTCTTCCCTGTCCTCTGCTTATGGCTGAGAACTGCATAAATTATGCAACGACAAACCCTGATATTGCGGGTATTGGCGTTCGGTTCGTCTACTTCAAGACTTGAAGTGTCTCTTAAGCTGATATTCTTTGATAAGAGTTAGCTTCTACTTGCAGACGTTCCTCCTTGGTCGGCATTTTCTGTTTGTCTTGTATCATTTCTGACGCAGAATGACCGTTTACAGTGATATTGGTTGATCGTTCATGGCAGGAGTATTTTGAGCATTTTGCAAGTTAAATTGTCCCTAATAAAGCAGCGCCCCAACAGCATTGTGGACTTTCATTGCAACCAGGTTGGTCAATCTCGAATAATATCCACTCTATAGCTAAATTTACCCGTGAACCATTCAGTTTTGGCCTTACCGTTGCCACGATTGTACAGCACCAGTCCGATAGTCAACTCACGCTATTCCAGGCTTTGCAGGTTTCGAATTTGGTCTGGTGCGCAGATCGCAGTTCCCCTTCTCGCTTGTGCTCAGGATGGTTTGGCTAGGCTCGCGAATTTTGGCACTTTCGTCGCGCTTGCAAGCTACAGTCGCCAGAAGGAAGCCAGTCATAAAGAAACAAGTTCGAATGTACGGGTTGGTGCAGATTACAATGTTAAATTCGGCGCCACGATACAAACGTCAGTTATTTTTCTCCGCGATAATTTTACGCATTCTTATCAATACGAAGATTATTCTCAATGGCTTTAACAATTTACATGTGGTGCGACCGAAATTGTGATTCTTCATGCCGACACCACGTTGATATCGTTCAGGGCGTATGCTCCCACTTTCGGGAGTACGCCTGCATGCTCTCACCTTGTGAATTATATGGTTTTTGCCGTAAAGGTTCCTGCGCTCGGGACAGGGCGTGTGCGTATTAGATGAAAACTCATTCGGTTCTTTGCTAATACTAGCATTTTCTAAGATCATTGGACTGACAGCGTCCTCCATTCTGACTGCCGCATACCTCTTGATTACGCTCCACGAATTAAGGTCGTATCGCAGAAGCCGAAGGGATCGCACTGAATATTCCGCCGGCGTCTCATTCGCACTCTCACCACCGACCTACCCTAACATCTCGAAAGCGGCTTCCTCAACATCTACTTCCACCATGATAATTTCGACGAGCTATCACAAACCTTCACAGCCGCTTGTATCGGTCCAACCACCCAAATCGGCAGTCTCCCAGATCCCTCCTATGTTTTCCAAGCGTCGTCCTAGACGTCGGAGATGGTCATACGAGGTCGATCCTATGCTTATCGGTGAGCATTGGCCATCTCCGCTTACAAGTTATTTATTTTCCCCAGGTATCATGATATGCCAAATCCTCGTCTTCACATATTTTATTGTCTCGAGTGAACTGCTTCTATCTTACAACGACGGTGCATACGCGTCTGCTCAACAAATGGGGTTCGGCCAGATTCTGGCTCTCATAGTCGTCCTCCCGTCCGCACTCTCTGTAGTCGGTGCACTCAAAGAGCATGGCTTGAAGCGTCTCTCAAAGCGCAAGAAGAGCAACGGACGCCGTCAGGGTAAACGAATGTCTTTATTTACAGAGCATGTATAAATAACACTACAAACGCAATACAATATGATATACCTGAAAATCCAGCAAAAGAGTGTCCAACAACAAGTCCCATTTCAACGTCAACACTAATTAATTAATGATCATCGGCGCCAGGGAACCCCCACTTCACCAGTCTCCTGGGGCCATTCTGCCAGGATTCCACTCTCCGAGCTTAACAGAACGGATTCAGCAGTAATTCACGGCTGCTAGAGTAAAGACAAGGCACCTGCAACAATCGACATCGTCGATCTGTCCGTTCCAACAAAGCCAGCGCCTTGTGACTGTATCACTGCGTCGATGAGAACGGGATACCATTCACCGTAAAGTGCTGTTGTGTCCGTGTGATCCGGTGTAAACCACCCGAGCTCTGACACCTCCCGCCACCAAGCGGCGTCTCTCTCGTCGCTAGTCATTATGATATGGTTTACTGTCCTTCCTGTCGTTTCCTGAATCTCTTGTTGAACCTCACGAACACGACGAGCGATCACAGGAAGAGGCGCAAAACTAATGGAAAGATCGGTGACCCTGGACATGTGATGAAGGCGAGGACCAACCATTCTTTGATAGGTGTTTCTCCGCACCAAGTTTGAAAGTCGTGATGTCGCACATGTATTGAGATGAACTGAAAATTGGGTCAACGTCACTCGCAGCCCAACAAGACAAACGACATCAATGTACTGGTGGGATTGGTGCATCCTCTTGAACGCCCAGTGCACGTCGAACATATGCACTGGCCAAATTTTCCAGCGCAGGCGTCCAATGCATGTATTTTCCAACGTAGCGCCAAGCAGGGCTGTGAGAAAGTCAGAGATGAAACTAAATTAGAAGGAAAGAGGCCCACCTATAGTCATATTCCATCTCGAATGGCTGGTGAGCAGAAACATAATAGACTGTGGAGAGATGCTGATGAGACGTAAACAACCCATAAGGATTCGCGCACGGTAATCATAGCACAGGAGATGTTCGTCCGGTGGGAGAGAAACTTGGTGCTTCGGCGATGGCAGAGGAGGTACTAAGCTGGCCGCGCGTGTTGTGGGGAAAGCTAATCTGGCGAGAGACCAGAATGTAACATGTTGATCATGTTCAAAGTTTGGAATCATCTTGATCCACGTGGGAGCCTTGGTATATGAAATGTCTATGGAGGTCGAGCATCAAACTGTGAGAGAAATAAAACATGGACTAGTTTATATACCAAGATTCAGATCGGTGGTAATACGACTTCGCCTCGGAAAGGCTTCGCGGTACTGTACAGCTGGGCAAACGATAAGTATGCGCATCAATTCGCGAGGGAAGACCGTCTTGCCTTCCCAGACATTCCAGCACCCAATATCATCAACAAATGTGCTGTTATGATGCTAATGCCATATGCAATGTGAGATTGGCAATATAAAGATGTTGAAGCAGTTGACCTTGACCTCTCGCCATTCGAGAACGGGCTTTTCCAACAGATTTCGCAGGCGCGGTACATCAAAGACCTCTCCAAAAGGTATGGGACGGACGTGGCCGCCAACGTGGGAGGGAATGAACTCGGGAATAATGGGTACTCGGTCAGTTATTAAGCCGAGGTAGATGAGGTTTATCTGGAGCATGTTTAACGACTTGAAAAGGCCACCCAGACATGCATACGTAGGTCATCACATCATTTGCTATCGAATTCGAATTAATAAAAAATGACAAGCAAGCCATAGATATGCTTACTCCAGCCGGCCGACACCCAAGAGGTGATGTATTGAACATCAGAGCGCAAGTTGTCTGAGACGAATAATAATAAGAAACTACGGATATCATGAGTAGATTTAACTGGCCTCTGAATGACAGTGTAGGTCCACCCTTCAACACCGACAAGGGCCCGAAGGGATCCACAACAGCTTGAGCTTCAGGCGGGGGAAAAGTAACAACATCGGAGTGACCACCCTCAGTTTGCATCGGACTTGAAGTATATGTTACGAAAGTGGTGATGCATGCCAGGGAGACGATGACGAGAGCGGTCCATGCTACCAGCATAAAGCGCTTCCTGAACAGGAACGCCTGAGGACCTGTAGACTTGCTTGAAAGTAAGTCATCTTGGTACCGAGCGGATTTGCGGGAGTCGGGATCTGACTCCATGTAAAAGAGTGTGAAGGTCCTGTCCAAGAAGGCCAAAGATTGAATCGGTATCACGGAATATAGAAAATTGGCCGAGTGCGCATGCCATGATATCCTGTCATCCGACACTGACCTGAAGTTGCGTCCTTGGCGCACGGAACATGATGCTACTTAACGACAAGGTGAATGAATGAATATGAAGGAGACAGTGTACATGCGTGTGTATCCTGAACGGCGCGTACTTACGCCGTACTCAGTATTACTTCCATTCATAGGATTTAAAGCGGAGATTATGGACATCAAGGACTGATCATGATCGAGAAAGACAGCGCGGGAACATACTACTTGCCACTAACGGGACCTATCTATCCTTACTAAAAAGCCATACGGGTTCTCAAGGCTGTGCTCGCCAAGAGCGTGATAGGCCTTCGTCACTCCGGCCTAGACCACCATCATCAGACATGTTTCGATGTCGTCTCCCGCTCCTTTCCATCGTTTCCGCTGGCCCCCGCCCTCTGCCCGCCGTTGTTGGCGCTGCCCATATCTCCTCTGTTGGAACATGAAATTTTTTGAATAAATTATATTAATTCTTGTCATACATATGTCCACATGGATACGAAAACGCGCTACACGAAAGATGAAAAAATGAGGGGGGCAGGTGTTTGCGCTGTGGTCGATGGTGAGCAGATAGGGTGCTTGACGACGTGGGATGTCGCTCACATGGTCACATGAAACGAGATCAGCCGGGTTACTGATGTGACATGGGAAGCCTTACCGTAGCCGGTAGCGTTCCCGGACGACCCGAGCAGGGCCTTAGAGTTACTCCGGCAGCAGATTTGGATTTGGATTTGATGGTGGATTTGGATTTGATGGTGGATTTGGATTTGATGGCCTTACGTGGCGTGGTGTTCCCACCATATTGCTCTCGTTCTATCCAATCTAGCCGTTTGATCTAATAGCCAACGATCCACATTACTTAAGAGCTTTCAGCTATCGTCAAGATCCTCCTCTAGATCTCTGAGTCCTATTTCAGCATTATGATATCGCTCTTAATGCGATATCTAAGTCGATCCACCTGTTCCTCGAAGACCACCTCCAGGCTCCAGCTACGACCATGTCTAGTCCTACTACTCTTCAAGTTGCAGGCGTTGTGGCCTTCTACATGTGTTCGGCTCTCGTGGCATGTTTTTCGTTTGGGTTGAATTTTACATGCTCAATGTTTTCTCTCCGACAGATGGTCTTCGTGTAGGTTATTCCTCTCGTAGCTTTGCATCTGCGATAACTTTTCGTTTAAGCAACAAAGCCGTCTTGATTAGCACACCAGACTTGCCTCTCGTGTTCCTTCTCCTACAATTAATAATTGCTGTGGTACTACTCAAACTATCGGCACTCTTCTCAAGAGGGGCTATTGAAATCCCACCATTCGAGTCCGACATTGCCAGAAAGTTGTTTCCGGTAGTTTTCGTCAACATCGTTGGGTTGTTACTTCCCCATCCCTTTGATTTTAAGCGACTAAACCAAAAAATCGTTTCCGACAGATTGGTCTTCAACACGCTCTGTCTTCGCGGCGTCGATGCCTCCTTCTTCCAGATTGCAAGAGGACTTGTTCTTCCGCTTACAATCATCGTGTCTTCCTTGCATACCCGGACGATGCCGAGCTCAAATGTCATTTTGGCCACCGTCGTTGTCACCGGAGGCTTTTTCTTAGGTGTCGCGCCGTCCTCCAAAGTTCCACTCACCGCCACCCCTTCGCTTTTGTCCCTTGCATATGGCTTTCTGTCGTCACTTTTCATTGCGTTTCACGCAGTGTTAATCAAGATGTCTCTGCCTTATTGTAACAACTCCTCCATCCAACTAGCATGGTGGACAAACGCGGGCTCAGCGGTGCTGCTCTTGCCAGCTGTCATTTTGTGCGGCGAACTTTCTACCTTGCGCAACATGGTAACCGATCCACACTGGGACGCAACGGTGTTTCTCTGGGGTACTCTGGTTACAGGATTCTTTGGATTTCTGTTATGCATCGGCACGTTGTAACTCACGTTCATGGCAGTCTATTGACCTCTAAATCAGCGGGATTACTGAGTATTCGCGTTACCAGCCCAATCACACACATGTTCAGCAGTGTTCGTGCCTTATCGATTTTAATCATTGTTAGCTAAAGTCCCCTGTTTTCGTAGGCGGCTCGGTCAGTCTTACAGACTGTTATCGGTGTGACATACTTCGGAGACCTGATCACAACGTACGTCCTGTCTTATCAGTTTACTTCCAACCGCTCTAACGAAGGAAATCAGCAACCGGGCCACTTCCATCATTGTAATTCTCGGAGGAACCATGTCAGTATTCTCCCGACGTTCTACTATCGACCACGGCACTTATCCTGAATTCGGCAGGTTTTACACCTGGATAAAAGCTGTAGAGACGCCGACGGCGACACCTCCGCGCCAGACCGCGGATATCGAGAAGGGTGGCGAAAAGGAAGACATGTCTGACATGTCTGAGGAGATTGTGTTCCAGGCACCAGAAGAAAGAGAGTGATCGGTTCGAAACGTATAAGCACACAATCAGCGACGCAATATACATTTTCCCTGTAGCAGAGGTGGCTTGAGCAGTCTTATCCAATTTCTGCAAATTTGTGATTCCCCAAAGCGGAGTTTGAACGCCGTCAGAAATATCCTAATCCGTCAAAATTTAATTATTCAGTCAAGTCAAACCAGATTCAGTATCCTCCGCAAAGCCCCCTTTCCTCCTTGGTCCTCTAGTATCCGGGACCGACCTAGCCTCTTCCGACATGCATGCACTCCGCTTCTCGCGCGGCGCCTATGCGGCATGATACCGTGGCTTCGCGGCCCATTACTTTGGTTAAATGGAGATTGGATTCAGCGCTTGACTGAGAGCAATCCTCTATATCGAAACAACCGTTCTGGAAAGTGGTGCCTGAGCGCTGATAGCGGAGCCCTGGCTGGCAGGGCTAAGTTGCTAATAAAGAGGGCAGGATAGCAGCGATGCTCTGATATTTTATTTCCTGCGGCCCAGTTCTATCGAGGCGATGGCAGCAACAATCGAGCGCGTAGATTCATATTCCTCCGACGATACAGACGATACTTTGGTCTATGCTACAACTTACCCACGCCGTCTCGAACGCCAGCTCGGTGAAACAGAGGCTTCATATTTCTTGCCTTCCCGCGAAAGTGGGGTCAACGACATGTAGAATTTGCTGAGCCATGCGTGATTTTTCCTTTATCGCTTAACCGTCTTCCAGGTACCTTCACTTGGGCTTTCGAGCGCCGCCTGGGATCATGAAGCGTAGCCGGGTCTGCTCAGTATGGGCTATTCTGCGCCTCAAGCATCCCCTGCTTGCCTCTCATGTCAAGATGCATGACTACGACGATATTAGATTCGTGTAGGTTTCTTATCGCGTACAGTATTTCTTATCAGATATTAACTATCAATCCTCAGTTATGTCGCGCCCGAGTCAGCAGTTGACGCTTTGGAATCCGCAGACGTCAGCCTCGACTATCGTTCGCAATCCAAAGATGGCAGGTCACTTTCAACTCCCTTCTTTTCAGCGTCTAAATGTCTCCAGAGATGATCGACGCTTACTTAAATGGCCCTCGAACACTTTCGAACGAGCGGCTTTCGTATCTCGTCATTTCACAACAACTAGCGTGTTCCGAGACGCCAACTGCATTAGACCCTCAGGCTTTCGACCTGCTTTTGTGCGCCACACATTTCCTAGGTAATTTCAGCCAATCCTATCTAAGTGATCAACTAAGCACTCCCAGGGGATGGCATGGCGTTGCATAATTTCGCGAATGATTTCTTCACACTGCTAGCTAGCGACAGGAGCGATCAAGACCTCGAATCTATGCTGAATGACGAATGGTATAGCCGATGGGGAGGAAAAAAGGACCACAGTGTTCGTATACTAACGCTCTACAAAATGCCCCGACTCATCATAAACTCTCAAACCAGGCTCCTCGTCTTCCTAGCTCTTTGGAGGATCGACTACCCCGACTGGCAGATGGGAAATTCCATTGCATAGCGCGCCGAGTCGATTTCGAGAACAGTCAAGCAAAACTGATTGTGAGCGACTGACATGATGATTCTTCCGCGTATGTTCAAAAGTTTCCGACAAGGGCGGTCATTCCTTTCCCCGTCGATTTGGAAATGCCAGAAGGACTGTCGTCCCGACTGTCTCCATTGATCCGGAGCGGACCAAGTTGATACTCAAGAAATGCAAAGCGCAGTCCGTGTCGATTAGTGCTGCGCTGTTCAGCATCGTGAGCATAGCATGGGCGAAGACCTGCGATCGTAATTGGGAGCTTCCAATGTGAGTCGCCCGTGCACCTGAAAAGTTCGAATCCAGCCGAATCTGTTGTCCAGTATGATGTATTCGGCCCTCAATCTTCGACCCGTCTTAACCGCAAGTGAAGGATTCGATGATTCTTACTGGTACCTTGCCATCGGATATTTCAATGGTGTGTTCGATCTACATTTTCTTCACTGGTACTAACTATAGAGCGCAAAGTGGTCCTTCCCACTTTCATCCCGAAGTCGGATAGAGACGTAGAGCAGAGTTTTTGGCATAGAGCGCGAGCTGCCAAGAACCAGAGTGCGCGTGCCGCAAAGAACCCCATGCTTGTATCGCGTAGCCTAGAGATGGCTCGCAAACGCGGACAACAGGCCCGTTGTTGGGCTCGCGAAGACGACGAGAAGGAGCGCGGGACATGGAAAGCTCCTCCGCCTCGGCCGGCCTCGAACCCTGTCGCAAGTAAACCTCCTTCCTCCGCCTTGATCGGTTTGTCCCTCCTGGGTAATCTGGATGGCATCTACAAGCATGCTGCGTTTTCAAAGATTCAGCTTTCCGATCTCACCACAGGGTCACGGCAACGAAACAGTGGGATGTTATTGTTCGGGTACACCTTTGTAGGCGAGTGTGTAGCTTCAAATTCAACCATAAGTGGATCTAACTCGATTGTCGTTTAGGCAAACTATGGATCAGCCTCGGGTACGACGAGGCCGGGTTTGACGACAAAGTGGAACAATTCTGGGGGAATGTTCTAACCGCGGTTCACACATTTCTTGTTTGAAAATTAATCTGGATAATTCAGAAAAATGACGCTGTAACATCAATACCAATTTGACCAATAGCAAGTTTAGTTTCTACGGCTCGCCAACAGCGAACGGAAACTGCATCACAAGTCAGGTAATTCACGTTGGATTAGCCTTGCCCATGTGCTGTCTTTCCACCAATCGTGCATACTGTCGATTCGTTCCCATACAGTTTCATCGTCCACCCCGTATATTTCATACCGTCCGCCATCCAGAGGTCTGCCCTCTCGGGTAGCAACATCCAAGGCCGCTTTATTCTCCCCTCTGTCGAAAGGGATCAGGTCCAACCTTTCGAAGAACACGAGCTACAAACCTGAGCAACTCTAATAATTCTTTCCTATCAGGAAAGAAGAGCCTTGGCTCGAGGACAGCAAGGATACCGAGTGCTGCGCGGTACAAGAAGGAATCTCCTTCCAATAGTAAGACATCCCATATTCGAGCACAGGCTTCGAATGGAAGGTGATCTAGAAACAGAGGAAGAAGCCAGTCGGGTAAATACGCAGATGGCGATATTTGATGCTGCTTGAAGTTGAAATAAACTAGGGAAATATTGAAATTGACGACATTACTGGCTGACATGATGCTCACTCTTAGGCATTCCATCGGCTAGCAGAGTGTCAAATATTCTGAAATACACAATCAACTATGGCGGAAAAGCCACTAAAAGATATTCACCTATAATATGCGTCTACCTACGTTTTTGTTAGAACATCTGGGTTGAAAGGTTTAGAACTCTGCGCTTACATCATCCTTGGATCCGTCTCCTCCAAAGAAGCTTCGCATGCAGTGCCGCTCCATTAGATTCCGCATAACAATGAAAGCCTGCTGAACGGGCATATTGATCAAGAGCATAGCAGCGATTTTTGCGGCGCCAAATGTGTAACCGAGCCCCTCGTCACTGCGAGATACCACCCACGCACACATCATATCCTTGAGATCAGGATATAAAGGCCCATTCTCACGATGGAATATATGGAGGGAAGGCAGCGTGGTCGAGATATCTTGTTCGACCAACGATAGTGTGGCGGAGGGGAATGCACCAGACCCCAAAGCACGTTTTGCTCTAGCAAGACACGTCCGGTAGTTGTCTAAAGGAAGGGATCTGAGAGCTTGTACGGAAGGCCGACAGAAACATGAAATACCTACCTTTGCTGAGCGCGAGGGCGTTTCCAACGGCGTTAGCCCACATTGACGCCCGTAATTTTGTAGGTATCCCTTCCCACCACAGTTTCCGAAGCGCGGCATTTTTATGGACCACTTTCCAGTCAGGGACTATTTCTTTCTCCCAGATGTGCAAGGAGTCCTCAATTTTCTTCTCTCGGGCGATACGGCGCTCCTGAAAAGCTTTCCTCTGTTTTGCGGCTGAGAAGACAGGTCAATGGATTTCCCATTTGGCTAGCGAAACACTCACCGGTAGTTCGACTCTGTTTCATCATCGATTCCCACTCACTCAGATGTTTATCGTCTTCTTCGCGACTCTTGGGGGGCAGGAAAGACGGCCGAGTTCTGCTCCTTACTTTTTCCAAGGCACTGGGGCCAGAAGAACGTGTAGGTCGATGAGTTGGACTTTTTGAAGGTAATGGAACAGGTACTGGAGGTGTGGGTGAAGGCGGTATTGACTGGGATGAAGCCGCAACTTGGTGCAGCGAGTCCAAAATGGCGGGTGGAGGGCTGGTGGTGGCCTCGGAATGTGAAAGTTGGACAGAGGTACGTTCATCCGACGTCCGAGAAGCCCTACTCTCGAGTTCAGAGGTCAATGACACCGTTACTCGGTGCGTTGGCGATTTAGAGCCGTCTATGACGACGTTGGGATAAGGATGGGGGCTCGAAACGTCTAAATCATCGGCGTTGGGCAAGACCTGGTCATCGGAGGGTTCATCGGGAACACTGGATTCAGACAGCGAAATTTGAGTAAATTGGCCAGCCATATCATCTTCATCCAGCGAGGAATTTAGAGGAGGAGAACCATTCATGTCCAGTGTAGAGACCGACTCGTCGAGATCGAAGGAAGGACCCCGCTCCGAGCCCATCGAGACTTCCGTGTCCACCCATGAGAGCTCATGGCGAGCAATATCCTGTCGTATGACATCCGCGGAGAATTTGTAGTCAGCCTCATCGTCTTCGCCGTCTGCATCGAAGGCGTCGTCGAGATCGAGAGATGGCGGAGGAGATGCAAGCGGCATGTCACCGCCGCAGCGTAAGTCACACACGCGACGTTCCGTTCTCGCGTCAATGATATCTGAAATATTCTTACTGCTCTCAGGTCATGAATCGTCCTTGTTTCCTTCACCATCCCTACACCCTCAATTCGCGCCTCTCCTTCATCCTGGCGAGCAACAGTGTCTTGAGTCTCTGGCACAGATTGGGTTCCGCTACAGGAAGATAATCGCGTCGTGCAGCACTCTGTCTCGTTCTACATCACGTTACATTGCGGCGGTTTCTGGGACTCTGACCCATATACTCAAGGACTACCAAGCGCTTGTGGTATCCACCGAGGTGCGCGTGGTTGAATCGGTTTCGTGCTCGTTTTGATTTGCTGCATATATGTAAGGGGAAAGTTCTTCTCCGAGACCCTAATCTGGTGGCTAGTGCGTCGTTTGTCCCTCTATCTTCAATAAGAGCCGTGTTTGCGGAGTGGGTGAGTTGAAAGACACCCAGCAAACTATTTGAAGGTTCAATTGTGGATAGGATGCCCCGTTCGCTGCCCTAGTCGCATTGGTGGAAGAACTGGAAGCTGAAAAGTCCTGGAAGCCGGGCCCTTTGATAGATCTACTTCTGGCGCGCTCGCATACTGGTGTTCACCGAATATCAGACATCCTTTCTTCCTTGGCCGTCGCCGTTCAGCGTGTTTGGAGAACACAATTGACCGCATTTGTGATCCACGGTTCACTTTCACCCTTAGATCCATTGGCTTCAGAAACATACATCCTCGAGGATGGCTCAATGCCCTCTTGCGTTTCTAACCAGTCGAGTGAATCCATTGCGTATGTTGGACGGGCGATTGCCACAATCAAAGCGGCGCAGTGGCAAAAACAGCTACCGCGCGACCTCGCATCGGAGCACACAAAGTTGCTGCAAGAGGTCCTACCCGAGGACCAGCATGCATTCGATAGAGTGATACTTCAGATCAGGACCAACGTCAGCGGAATGGCTCTGGCTGAATGTTCTTACCCGAAAGGATGTAGAGGAAGCTGTGGATTCGTTGTAGGTACGCAGGCTCTATACCCACTGTCGTACTCATTTCCCCCCTTTCTTTTGGCAGAGGAAACTACTTTCTACTTCGAAATGGCGAATTTGCTCAATCCTTAATACGCGAGATAGAGCGCCTCAAACTCTCGCGACTGACCATGCGCTCCGGCCCTGCGTCCATGATTCGCGATCAGGATCTGAATTTAGCACTCCTGCGGGCGTCCCTGGGCACAACTGCCCAGCATGATCCAACCCTCTCCCTCTTGCATTTTTTCTTTGCCGGCTGGACCTCTGCGACCCCTTTTGCCTTCGTTATCTCACACCCAGTACCCTGCCTCACCCTCCACATCAACGACTCTACCCGCCAACCCTTCTTTATTCAGCTCACATTTACTCGGGTCCACCCCTCTGACGCTGACCTACAAAGTATCGTGGCCACTGGATCTCTTTCTCCCAAAGGCCGATCTCGCGACCTACACGACTTTATTCTCGTATTTGTCGGCGCTGCGAAAAACTCATGCCCGAATACATACTTGCTGGTCATCTTTGTCCAACTCGCAGCGCGCACGCCGCCGATGGACTGGACTTGGAGAAGGGGGTACAGCGGAAGACTTGCTCGTGCGCAAGGCACTCTTACGTTGTGGGTGGGGCGTTGTAAGAGACATGGGCTGGTTTCTGGATAGCTTGCTTGGTTACGTCATGATCGACGTTGTCGACGTAGAATTCCTCAGGCTGAAAGAAATGCTAGGACGCGGCGGTGGACTCGATGCGGGAAGTTTACCCACTTTGGGGTCCAGTCAAGCCCCTGCTGCCACAAGTACGGCCTCTTTCCCCCGGGCCATAATCATTTGGACTTCACAACCCTGCGCACCATCCATTCGGAATACCTAGATCGCTTGCTGACAGGGTGCCTACTTACCAACCCGGTGCTTACCTCCCTTTTGCTCCCGATATTTGAGGTGTGCGAGCGGTTTGTCGGCCAAATCGAACGTTGGAACGGGGACGTGTTACCCGCACTTTTGTTCGAAGGGAGTCTGAAAGGCGGAGACGAGGAGGTTGGCGCCATGGTTCGGGAACGCCAGGGTGTGGTCGCCGAAATCAACGAGGTTCGTGCTTGAGGAAGTTAATTAACCAACGCTCACGATCAGCTCAGACCTTGCAAGAACTGCTCCAGTCTTTCTATGAGCAACTTTCCTTGTCCACCTCACAGCAGGCATTTACTGTCACAGGCACGGACGCTTCAAAGTCTGTTCTGATGAATGCCAGTCTCGCAAATCATACAACATTCAATGCGTCAAAAGCAGTGAAAGGCGTGGACGGTGTGCGGCGACACGTTGAGCGGCTGCTATTGAGACTAGACTTTAATGGGGCATTTTCGAAAGGGCGGGGGCGGAAGCCGGATACGGGATTCTTGCTGAAGGAGGGCTTGCATAACTAATCGTAAATCCGGATGTGCTTTTTACAGAAAGAAGCAAACGAATTTTGCATGTATTTATGTAGTGTTTGGTGATGAGCGTCAGCAGACGCCTTTCATCTCTTGCCAGACAACTCGGAATGTCTTCTCGTGCGTATTCCTGGCAACTTGAATTAATCGTCCTGAGCAATGTCCAGAGTATACTCCTCGCCTTATTGGCGCGGCAAACACTCTTGGTGGGTATTTGCTATGAAAAGTTACTCCACCTAATCCAGCACCATCGCCAGAGCATCGCATCTACATCGAACAAAATGGCTCCGTAGTGTCGCCGTTCCACGACATCCCTCTTTTCGCAGACCAGAACAACGGCATCTTCAACATGATTGTCGAGGTTCCTCGCTGGACGAACGCTAAGATGGAAATTTGCAAAGAGGAGCCCTTCAATCCCATTAAACAGGACATCAAGAAGGGTAGGTTGCGTTTCGTCCGCAACTGCTTCCCCCACCATGGATACATCTGGAATTATGGGGCCTTCCCTCAGGTGCGAGTCGGGCGCGGGTCTGCATCGCTGTATTACTGATGTGTCGTTGAGTAGACCTGGGAAGATCCCTCGCAATCTAACGCAGAGACCAAGGCCAAGGGCGACAATGACCCCCTCGATGTCTGCGAAATCGGCGAACAAGTTGGCTATGTCGGCCAGGTCAAGCAAGTCAAGGTCCTTGGCATCATGGCGTTACTCGACGAAGGCGAAACCGATTGGAAAATCATCGTCGTGGATGTCCAGGATCCTCTCGCTTCCAAGCTCAACGACATTGAAGATGTCGAGCGTCATCTCCCTGGTCTTATCCGGGCGACAAACGAATGGTTCCGGTCAGTACCGGCGCATCAAGCGGGATTCAGTATTCTGAGTTGTCGCGTGCAGCATTTACAAGATCCCCGATGGCAAGCCCGAGAACACTTTCGCTTTCTCCGGTGAAGCGAAGAACAAGAAATACGCAACCGAAATCATCCATGAATGTCACGAAGCGTGGCGCCGTCTCATTACCGGCGAGAGTCCGATGCAAGATCTATCGATGTATGTTTCTCAATTGAAGAATCTCGATTTATTTTCCTGACCTGGGTATCAGCCATAACATTACCATCAAGAACTCGCCCGGATTCATCCAACGAGACCATCCGATGTATACCAATCTCCCTCCCGACTCCAGGAAGCCTCCTGCTCCCATAGACCCCTCCGGTGCGCATCTGTTCATAGCAAGGCGCGGTTATTGTTGCTCACTTGTACATGCAGTCTCAAAGTGGTGGTACATCTCGTCTGCGCCTGTTTAAGAAGATCTATTCCGAATAGCGTGTTAGTATACAAGTGGGCCAATCAAAGTGTTCCTCTCAAGTATGTGATAATATAAGTGGTATGTCAAGATGTTACAGTGGGTGAGAGTTCGCATCGTTATTTCTCTGAACTGGCATCAGCCTGGACGTGGGGATATCGACAATAACGGTCTGATATTGAAGTGACCGTCCATGTGCCTGAAGGGAAGATTAGAACCAGCCAGAGTTCAAGGTTCCCTCTGCGTACCTTCCATTGCTGAGAAGATGGAATAATCGTGGGTGGTTACCCGAGACACGGTATGGGTCTCGAGGACCTTTCCTGGTTTCCCGCCCTTCTTGGGAGCTGGTTCAGCCCTTTGGTACGTGAACGTGAAGGGTGGTTCTCCAATGAGTGTGAACAAGATCTCCGCTTGATCACCTTCATGGATGTCCTTGAAATTGAAAGTAAGTAAGAGGTGTAACGGTGAGTCCTCAGGCAATCAACTACCTGATAGATTCGTTTGCCGTGGCCAACTTGGGCAGAAGGAAGAGGATGGACATTCAAGCGCAAGTCCGTAACGACCGCCTTGCACATTTTTTGTTGGTGTGCAATCGAAGTTATTATAAATTCTCCAGGTCGCTGCTGAATTAGAGAGAAGGGGGAAGTTTTTGCTTCTTCGGAATACATTTTCCCGTTTATCGTGTACCTGAAGTGCCCGGTCAACAGCAATCGCAGAAGGTGGCCAAAAACCCCACCCGATGGTCCACGGTGGTACACCTTCGAGCTGGAATTGCGAGACATCGCCCACACAATAATGCTCTCGTCGGCCAAAGGGGATAATGGCCGCCGTTTCGGCCACATCGACCCAAACCGAACTGGGACAGTGGATCTAGGGGAGCTTGTGGACAGCTGGAGGCGTCGGAAACGGATTCTAATACGATCAGATGAGGTCCAATAGACTTGAAGTCGTAGGACGGGAGATCGATCTTCCACGAAGATTCAAACGTCTCAACTGTCATAACTTCAACGTGGCTGGTACCATAATTTTTGATAGAGAGTCCCAGCCGGAATGGAGGTGTTCCTTCGAATAGAACGAGCCCATCAACCGACAGGGGATCCTGGACCGTGAAGGCATCGTTCAGGCAGTATGCCAAGCGATTTCTTGTGGCGGAAGCGAGCGGTAGGACGCATGTTCACTTGTTGTTCAAACAAGAGGCGCTGTGAGCGGGGTATGACAGCATTTTTGTGCTTTGCAAGCGGGTAGGCGGCATCTCCAATCTGCTTTACTTCATAATAAACCCGGCCAGGATTGGATGTCTGCAATTCGAATCGCGTGCGTGGCTGTATACTGTTGAAAGTTGGTTGGCCCAGGGAGCCTTGTGCCTCCATTATCGTTATTTTGGCGCGATGTTGTACATGATCTGAAAGGGTGGACGCCCTTGGAAAAATATCAGGACAGGGAATAAAATTAGTAATAGACCAACCGGTGAGGTCCAGATCGATATGAGCGTCCGTGTTCTCACAAATGGGCGACAAGATGTGAGAGCCGTTGTAAGATTCATATGTGGCAGCCGCGGCAGTATCAGCGGATAGTTTCGCAGACGGCCTCGGTATCCAATCCACACGAAAGGTTGATGCTTCGGCCACGACGAATCCAGGACACTGCGAGTCGGCAACCTGTATCTGAAGTGAGAATAGCAAATGGTCAAAGAAGAGGTCAACAAATACATCGACGATTTCGTATACACCCTCGTCCGTGACATGTAGGAAATCGTTGGCGGTATTCAATACAGCAGACTGAATAGCTTCACTCCCGTTACGGCGATATTTGAGACGCCAGGGCTAAACGCATTTCGCATTTGAAATGTGGGGTAATGCAATGAGTGAGACTTACCCCATCACCAGTCAATCGCAGAGGCAAACTAGTGCGTTCTTGCTCCAAGACTGTTACACTTTCCCCGTAGAATTTAGCAGTCGGCTGTTGAACCCCGTCAACTTGATTTTTCCCAAGCTTAGTCTCTTTACCTTGATCCGTCGTACGTTGACAGAGACGGCGGGCACTGAAACAGGCCGTTTGCATTCATACACATCTTCGATGGTCACTGTTCCTCCGTTGAATCACGGCACATTAAACGATCGGAAGAGATCCACGAACCCAGGTCTACGTCGAATGACCCGCCGTCACGATCCACTCGCGGTGGAATAGGAATTTGAAGGGTTCTCTTTGGGGTCTTGATGTCTCGGATTTGCAAAGTGTCTGAGCCTGTGGGACTGACGACTCGAACTTCCAGGTTCCAAGGTCCTGTCCCACGCAACTCGACATCAATATCTACCAAACTGCCAGCGCAACTGCTCAGCATCCGCTTCTGCGGCCCGACAAATGCAGCCGAAGCCAGAGGATGTATAGCTTGGTCAATGCTCGGACCGTGCAGCTCGACCCTGCGGTAATTAGAGTCACTGATATAAGCGAAGGCGAACGTGTAATGTCCGGCTTGGGATGGCTGAATGGACAGCTCGCCACGCGAAGTGGGGAAAGTTTTGGCAGTTTCGCGTGGGGGTTCTGCATCCCTTTGCGTCGTGTAGTACACTTGGAAAGGAGGAGTGCCATGAAGAACGAGTGCGGCGGAGACACCTGTGTCACCCGAGCTGAAATGACAGTGAGTGCTTTTTGAACAGGCGTAAATCTTTTGTTACCATTCATGGATTTTCTTCCACTCAATTTCGGCCGTGGGTTTGGGTTTTTCAACGACAGTACACGTCTCTGGAGCCAACACATCGCCTGGGCACCACTGACGGGGAGGTCAGTGGTTTGCACAGGAAAGCGACATTGGCATACCTTTCCCTTTACTCCTAGGATAGTATATTCACCAGGGGCCGTGGCTTTGAAGTCCAATCTCTTTGACTCCCCTGCGTTGAAAGGCGTTTCTTCCAAGGGTGAGATCTCTTCGCGGTGGAAGCATCATCCGACGCAATCGGCGGCTTATACGACAGCGAGATCTCCCAGGGTGCGTCAAGAGCGTCTGCGGCAATCGCGGAAACGGTCAGTTGTGTTTCAGACCCAATCAAGAGGGAGGCAGGGGATCCTGGGCCGCAATTCTTGAAGGACACAGTCGGCGTCCGCAAAACCACAAGGGAACGAGTAGTCTTCGTGTTCGGGGCGGATGGATCGAGGGTGGGGATATCGAGACGAACAACGTTTCCCAATGCGTCGACTACCTCTTCTAACGCGTAGAAGTAGGTTCCCGCGGTGTTTAATGAAACAGTCAAAGGAACTTTCAATTCCTTTGGTTCGCCTTTTCTTCGGGTTCCCGTTTTCCCAGTACCGTCCGCCAGATCTGAATCGATGCCTTCCACTATGAAGTGTTCTGGCCTTTCGTTAACAACCTTGAACCATCGTAGGCTAAGCGGTGGAACGCCACGAATGTCAATCATCAGTTCCAGGTCTTGATCTTGGCCCGCACAGCGCACGGCTGCGCTCGTGTCTTCAATGAATTCGACTTGTGGGCAAGGGACCACTGTGACCTCAGATGGGTATGCCAGGCGTGCCTCGACATTCGAGGAGTCGATAACCTGCTCAAGGCGAACAGTGCCGAATCTCGCCAGTTTGATGTGAACAAGAGACTGGGTCTTTTGGAGGGTGGATGATGAATCCGCCGAATCTGACACAGATTCCGAGCTGTCGTCGTCATATTCATCATACTCGTCGTGTTGATCCCTTTGGGCTGCCAAGGCAGAGGGTCGCAACATGGCCAACCGGCCTTCCTCTATCACTTTGAGCTCTTTGGGCGAAAGTTGAAAATGTTCAATCTTGTCCAAACCACTGTCCGGTTCATAGCCCAGTGGCGCCAAAGAGTATTTGAGAGTGAAGGTGTCAGTGTTATTGAGAAGAACAGGAATGAGTACGAAGGCTCCTGGATCGGCGAGACAGAAGGTTGAACCGTGGGGATTGAGCCTCGCAGTGCTAATTGGGGACATGCGCACTATAATGGTTGTTTAGACAGGATTACGCCGGCATACACCTACGTACCTGTATGCTGTCCGAGTAAATGAGAGTCGCCTGAGCCGGAGCTATAGCCCAGAAGTCCGAAGGAAAGCGGACCAACAAGGTCGTAGATACTCCAGGGTTCGGGAGTCGCTGGAATATCTGCATTCTTTCGGTATGAGCAAAATTACCCTGTGATCATTCGAAAACTCACCTGAACGAGAAGAGAAACTCATATCTCGTCTTCCACGGCTCACATTCAAACTAATTCCGCCAAACACCAACCCGTCGAAAATCACCGCCAGAAGCAGCTGGAGCATAACCACCGTACGACTGAAATTAAGACGTGGTATTCGGAGACGGGTCAGAGCCAAGCAATAGGCAACATCGAATAACATCCATTTTTTACAGAGCGTAAGCGTGTCGTCGGAAGAGGCGAGGTAACCGACAAAATCTATGGCTTTGACCGCCTATAGAAAGGCAGTGAGTGTGAGCAGTGACATGGTTTTTGGTGACTGGCCTGGCAAAGAAATCCCAGACTAAGCAAGTAAAGCCTAGCGACGAGTTTGATACAGTGTGGCACATAAATGAAAGACAATGGCGGACCTTTGCGAAGGTATGTCAATAAATTTCTCTGGGATCAGGGGAGGTCGAGACGGCGCAGCCATCGGAGCTGAGGATCTCGAAACGGCGCGACTTTTGCTGCGTTGTGGTAAAAGAGACGAACAGAGCGCGTGACCGTGGCCGCCTGGCTTCGGGAATACTTTCTTATCATACCAACTTCGAATAGACGCACCGATATTACTTGCTCCTGACCACAACCATACTCTCACAGTTTTGTCCTTCAAATCATCGCAGAGATGAACAACAGTTCGTATAATTTACTCCGTAAACAACTTCTCTTGTAACTTGCGGCACTCAGTCCCTGCTTTGCCAAAAATCGACGGGGACGTAGACATAATTTTGGACATCTACTCTCATCGCTCTCTCGGTGGCAACGATTCTCTGAACGAGGAGTACGGCAACACGGATCGGCTGGTTCAACTGGGTGGTGTGGTGTTTGATATGGTTGGTGCAACTCACAAGCCCGAATTATTTAACCCTCGTACCCACATGAACAGGCTCTCGTTGCGCACCTGTTCCACAGGCAGCCCATGTTACTTGCTGAGCAGATAACTGTGCGATCCTCGGTCTCGTTCTGGATCCCCTTCTAAAGATGTACATGTTACTAAGGAGTACGCTCGAGACGCTGTCTCGGATGAAAAACTTAGAACTTGGTTCACTTTCTGGAACGTGAAATCCAGGTTTCGTGCTGCACCTGGAGCTTGCGATATACTTGAATCACCAGAGGTCAACAGTTCACTCAACCGACCTATTTCACCTGTCTGATACCTTCGACAGGAAATGCAAAGATTCTTTAAATCATACGTCGGCGCTTTGTACATTCGAAACGGGGTGAACCATGTACAAGCATGGATTTCCGCTCTGGTGGACCCCGGCGCAGCTGCCCCCCCGCCCAATGCCGATCCGTTTGGGGCACCACCACCGCCTCTGGGCAACCCGCCGCCGCTGCCCCCGCACCTTCCAAATAATGGACCCTCAGCCGCGAATATCAACATACTTTCCCTTTTGAATCAAACAGCAGCACAGAAAGGATTAGGCGTAACCTACACAGCTGAAAATTTAGGTGGTCCTCCCCATGCTCCCAGTTGGAGGGTGAGCTGTAATAGTAAGGTCTCCTTGTGCTTATCCAAAACCCAACTGAGTCAGTTCCACAGTCAACGGTATCAAGAAAGGTGAAGGGGTCGGAAAAAACCAAAAGTTAGCGAAGGAGGAGGCAGGAAGGCACGCCTGGCAGGCAATGGGATGGTGAGCCCCAAATACGAGAATTGGTGGACGCATAGTCAGATATATGCCCGATTCTTGTGGCATGCATGTATTTTTTTCTTGAATCTGTCGTGTTTTCCATGTAAACATTTATTCGAAACGCAATCCTCCGAATTGTTAAACTTATTACCGACTCAGATACCAAAACATCACGTAGGCGCCAACAAGTGCTAGGAGAACCCGGAATTGCGAGTCGAGATTTGTAAACTGCGACACTGCTTTGTTAAGCGTTGCCGAAGCTTCTCTCGAGACATCCACAGGTGCAGACGAACCGCCCAAAGTCTGCCCTTTCCCGGAGAATGCGCTGGTCGTTGCAGCTGTCTCACTCGCATGGCGCTTCAGAGTAGATTCGAGCTCGCTTGAGGTTTTGCTCAGCTGGGGAACCAAATGCATGAAATAAGAATCCACATACGGTTTGTTGGCTCCGCGAACTTGGTCGACTTTCGTAGATCCCTTCAGAAATATAAACGTCGGCCTTGAAACTCAGAATAAATAATCGAGCTCAGTTGAGGATCTGATGCTCACATGGCGGAAACTCGGTACAGCGCCGCGACGTCCTTGGCAGCGTCGACGTCGCATTTGAAGAAATTTACATTCTTATACTGCTTCGACAGACTCTCGAAGGTTGGAGCGATTTGGTGACATGGGCCACACCTAGAGTGCAACGAGGATGTTGAAGATTATTCAACTGAATTCGGCGTCAGCTTCGGTCAGACACCATCGACATCTACGCACCGTACTACTACTGTAGTAGCATACCATGTAGCATGGAAATCTATTACCTAGGCAAAGATCGAACTTAGACATATGCTACCACCACTTGGAGGCTCACGGAAATCTTGTCCTTGGATTTAGAAAGATAGTTGTTGAGCTGGGACACTGAATCCAAGTGAATTATCGACATGGCGTGGCGCTGGAAGTCTGGAAGTAAGCAGGCGTGTCATCACGTGTTGGACTACCAAGATTAGATTCAATCGCGCAACTGTGACGTAATTCAAGATTAAGTACTTGGCCTTGCCATAAAAAGTCTAATAAATTTACGTCCGACGAGGTGCAGGTCTGAGACCTTGAAGGTCGCAAGGCTCGGTGTTCAAAAGTTCTGCTAGTTGGGCGCGAGGTAAAATATGCCTTGAAAGCGGATTCTGCACGGGATGGGGGGACGCCTGGCTCGGGATCGGACACCTTTCTTCTCCAGCAGACGATGCGCGTCTGCGGCGCCCAACCTGATTTTCATCCCGTCGGGTTTTAGTCTCGGAATGCTCCCCTGCACGCCGAAGAGATCCGGTTTTCTTCCTCGGCTTGGTTTCCTCGACATGAACATGAGTAGACTGAACCCGCCGGTGCAGCGTCCATAGATTGTTTGAGGCGCGTTTCACAGGCGCAGGTGGGCCAAAACGCGAGGGTGGTTCCAGTTTCTCCGCGACGAGTTTGGTAGTGACACTCTTCTTGACAATGTGCATGAACTTCATCTTTCTCGCCTGGCTGGGATGGAGAAGGTAAGGCGAGCATAAGAAAGAAATCGGTGTCAAGCTTTTCTCTCCATCGACGATTCTTCCCGACTCGTGGTATAGGTCTTCCACGAGGTACTCGAATCTCCACTTCAACTTCATGTCCCCATACTCGAAGGACGACGACGGAAGATGGGAGGCCTCGGCACCCTGCACGGTATACACACCATTAGTCTTGAGGCTGAGATAAGCCTGGCGGGAGAGAAAATCCCGCGATTCGTCGCCATTGATTGTGAGGCGTCGAATGATGGGGAGGTCGCTATCGAAAGGTGCATAGTGAAATCGAAAGGTCTTCCGCACAACTGGACGGAACAAGGCCAGTTCACCATGGGACGAATCCCAGCCTCGAACCTGTTTCGGGAAACCTACAAGCTTGAAAGAGGGGCGGATCGATCGGAAGCCTTCCTGATCTACCAGGAGCTCGACAACAGTGTTTTTCAGCCACAAAAGATGTTTCGGTATCGGAATCGCGTCGGGTTGGGGATGATCGGAGGAACACTGGATAGACGCCTGGCCGATGGAACGTATATCTTGAGAAACCAGACGCTGAGATTCCGGAACAGACAGCCTATGTTCAGCTCGAACAGGATCCCGATTCTCTCTCCGTGCCTCCAAAACTGGAACCCAAGATTTGCTCGTCGACAACGTTGGCCCGTTGCAGTCGATGGGGAATTTGAATTTCCGCCGCAAACGAGGAGAAGATGGACAAGAGATGATTGACGGTGAAGGCGATAGATGTGCCATAGATGTGGAGCTTGTTGTGAGGAGGTTGGACATAGTCTGCGAGGCTTGAATATTTGGGATAGCAGTGAGAGCCGACCGCGTTTGGGAACCTGTCGAGGGCGATGTGCTCAAATTTGGCGAGGCTCTAGGTGTAGCTATGCTCGAGGTTGAATTGCTGAGAGCAGGCCAAGAAGGGTCGGAGCTCGGGGGGAAAGTCGAAGAATACGGTGACGGACACTGCGTCGCATCGCTGTGAGAAGATTGTCTGTGCAGCGGTCCAAAGGTGCCGACAGAACCTATGGTACAGAGGGATATTGGCGAGGAGGGTGTTGGTTCCTCAGCAGCGTCGAAGCTGAATAAGATTGGGATGGAATCACTCGAGCAAGATACGCCAATAGCACTCAGGATAGGTGATGGAGGAGTGATAGATGACAACGCAAAGAGCGCAGAGTCGCGGAAGGAAGGAATGTCGGTAGGGTCCATGATAGTGTGTGGTGGAATTCGAAGTCAAGTTGCAAACGTGACCGCGAAAATGAAAATCGTCCAAACACGCGTTATATTACAACAAGCCCAATCGATTCTAGAGAGATTACAGATATAGACCGAAGCAAGAAAGTATTCGAAACAGATTCAGCCTAGCGTCCGGAAGGTATTCATCCCTCAGTCATATGTCGCAGCATTTGGTTAGTATTTCTGATTCCGACCACGCTTTTTGGTCTGGGCCGCAAAGCACTGGATAGTCCCTTCGTCGGACTGATGCTCCTGGTGGGACTCAGGGAGCCCCCGGTCAACTGTCTGAAAATCGCGGGATCGGCACCACCATATCCCATCATTCCCTTCGTTGGGCTGACGCTCCTGGTCGGACTCACTCCGCCGCCAGTCATCTGCCTGAAAATGCCGGAATCGCCGCTATACCCAGTGAACTGTCGTGCAAGGGTCGTAGTCCCAGTAAACTGCGTTGCCACCTTCTGGCCAGTGTACGACGGAACTAGAGTCGCTGCCCGTGTCGGGGAGCCTTGCGGCGAGGCTCGTAGACCACTAGGCAGTAGCAGCTGAAGAACAGAGTCAGGAAGGAACGCAATTTAGACTTCGGACTTACAGAGCATTCTCGGCACCACACACCGCCTTCCCCGTCCTCTTTCGCAGCACTGTCTAGCTTTTTACCACAGCCAGGGACGCCTTTCTTCCTCTCTTCTCTTAATACCCACGATTTGGAACTGGGCGGCTTCTTACCCCCACACACAAGGCAAGATGCGTGCCATCGCGAGCCATGAGGACCAGGAACGACACCTCGTTCCATAGGCGAGACGGATATACGACACCCGGGGCATTGGTTGGACGTCCCAAACCGCGGGAAAGAGGAAGGGCTCGAGGTAGCAGGAGCAGTGTGAGGCGGACGATCGTATTTACTCGATTCGGATATCACAGCAGATACTGGCCCTGTAGAAGGAGGACGAGGGAATGGGACGGACGCTGCTTTGGTGGAGAAGATCGAAGTAACCGGAGTCGATGTCGGAGTCGTTCTGACGGTGATCTTTTGTGGAGGAGCGCACTTGTATAGATGGCGTGAGTCATGCGAGTAAATAAATTGTTGAGATTGACGAACCTCAACATGACACGGTCCGTCAGGTCCCTTCACAAAGAGCGCTTGACCGGTGGTCCCTTCTTTGAAAGGCAAATTACACGCGACGCAAGTGAAACAGTCCGTGTGATAAGTTCGCGGTTCTCCAGTTACGCTGTCCGGAACGGTGACATATCGTCCACCCTCTTCCACCGAAAATAATGCCCGGTGACATTTGACGCAGTTGGCAAGCGCTGTGGGCTTGGTAGGAACGATCGAGAGTTCTCGGGGCGACTTGGATTGGGACGTATTAAACGGGATGGGGCTTTTCGTCGGGGTAGATTTCTCCTTGACCGTAGACTTGGGTGTGTGGGTAGGAGTTCCCATCTGACTCGTGGTTTCCTCCACAATCACGTCGTCAAAATTTCCTATGAACTCCCGAGTATAACGTGAACCATATCCTGGAGCATAGACCTTGGATGCACCAAAAACATCCACGTCAGGTACTGACCCGCCGTCCCGGGGCGGAGAATCAGGGCCAGCGGAGGACGTCGTGTCCGAATAATCGGACGTCAGGTCGGGAGTGGGAGGTATTGCGGGGCTCGAAAGTCGTCCAGACGACCGAGAAGAGCGGAGACGAGGTTTGGAAAGGGGTGGAGTCGAAATTATGGAAGCGGCTGGCGACGTGGAAGAGCCCTTGCTGAACCGTCGCTTCATCTCTTCAATAGCCTCCTCAGTTGGTCCAGGACTCGCGCTGTGACGCACAGGACTCGGGCTTCCAGAACCATATCGCACCGATGGGGAGTTGGTGCGAGACCGTTCCTCAAGGTCTGGGCTCTTGAATCGTTCGTAGCGTCGGGAAGGACTTGCATTCGGAACAGGGTCACTTTTCGTCCTGGAGCGAACGACGAGCGGGCTAGTTTCCCTGGAGGTAGAGTATCGGGACGACACGTTCGCTGGGCTCCTAGAAGGGCTGTCCTTCCCGATCATACTCAACCGGTGGGATAATTCCTCGAGCGCCGGGCTCGTCTCACGAGTCTTTGTGATCCCTAGACGCTGTTCGAGCTCCTCGAGAGCAGGGCTGCCCTCCCTGCTTCTGCTTTTGGAGTTTGAGGTGTTTCCGCCGAGGCTTTTGTCCAGCCTGGGGTTGCTCATGCTGTTCCGGGACTTCTTGGGAGTCGCATCTCTCTCTAGGCAGGTGTCGAAGCAGTCTGGACAACACGGCCGGCCGAGAAGATCGACCATGGGCGAGTTTCCGATGTTCTTGTCGCAGCCTACAAGACAATGTTAGTCTAACGACACGAGACCCGCAAGAACAAACGGCCCACCTGCGCAGTCAAAGCACTTCTTGTGCCAGTACCGGTCCCCGACATGGACGAACCCGCCCTCGGACTTGAGAATCAAGACGGGTCGCGAACACGTGGCGCAGGCACCCCGCGAGCCACCATTAGCAATGAAGCAGCTGCGACAGAAGAACCGGGGCGGCCCCACCGCAGTTGCGCCATACGGGTCTGGGTAAATAGTGGGTTCGGTGGGAGCAAAGGGTGTCGCACAGTGTGCGCAAGACTGAACAGGCAGAGAATCCCGTGGTTGAAGCACTGAACCATAGACCTTGGAAAGGGTGGTGTCATGCGGAGAAGGCAAAATGCCGGACTCTGGGGCAGCCAACGAGGAATACTTGAGCGGTGATGGGGGCCTGTTAGGATGCGAGGTGGTGGTTGTAGACGTGATGTGGGCCGAAACGCGGGTGCCGAGCTGGGGGGCGGAGGATTGGGAAAGCGGTCGAGGAAAACGTTTAGTTGGGAGGACCCGGATGCTGGCGCTGGGGCCGCGGGAGTGGGTGGGGCTCGTGTAGGGCTTGAAGACGTATCCTCTGAGACATAAGTCTTGGACCACCGGTCCTGAGACCTTTCCTTTGGATTTGTCTGGTTCCAGGGGACGACGGGGGCTACAAATGGAACGATCAGGCGTCGCAAGGGACATTTGAGAATTAGAGCGCTCACCAACGGCCATGCCACCGCATTTACAGCGCTCCCCCGTAACAATATTCCCGCACCGTCTGCAAAAGCCCATGTTCAACCACTGGAACCAGGAGAACCGTAAACGCGCTCACGTGCATGTACAGCCACTGCCAAACACCAGCACAGTGGCTGTGACACGCACATGTCACCTTCACCACCAGCACGGCTTTCCACCCCCTCCCCGCGCCGCAAACGCCGCTCAGATATCGTGGAATCGCCCTACTTCAGCCCTGCGAAAACTTCTCTGGGTCTCTCTCGCACACTGAGTCTCGCTGAAGCTGACCGCCTCCATGAGCGATTGATCCAACTGAAACCTTGCCTCATCCAAGGTACTTTTCTTCACACTTCAAGACACCAAATTATTCAAATCTACTAGAAACCGTCGCAAACTTGAACGATGGGCCGTGGAAACTCCTGGTCGCTGTAACCTTACTCAACAAAACTGCTGGTAAGCTCGCCATCCCCGTCTTCTGGTCCATCATGGCGGCGTGGCCCACCGCCTGGGCTCTATCACAGGGTATATCTCTCTCGCACACCAGTTTCATGCGTTCTCTGACCACCAATGCACCTAGCTCCTGAGTCTGAGATCGTGGCCCTCATCCGGCCCTTGGGCACGCAAAACGTCCGCGCAAAGCGCCTCATCGATCTTTCCCGCATATACCTGCAGGACCCGCCCTCCCTCCGCGATGAGCGACCCTCCCGTGCAATGGGTCCCCCAATTTCGCCTAAAAAGCGCCAAAAGTACCCGCCAACACCGATAAGTCACCTCCCTGGCGCCGGCGTCTATGCGCTAGACTCGTACCGGATATTTTGCTCGGGGCCCGCGTCGCAAGAATGGAAAGACGTCAATCCGAGCGACAAGGAGCTCATTCGATACCTTGTTAGTGCGCCCAAATCCTCTAGGGTTTACGATCGTATGCGGCTAACAGTGCAGCGTACATACAGAAATGGAAATGGGCGGCATTGGAGAACAAGCGATGGACACCGGTATCCGGTGTCATCGGCACCGCTGACCTTGCGTACATCGAGGACTTGGTCTCAGAACTGGAGATCCACTCCAGCGGCAATGACCTCAGTCCGGGTAAGTGTATCCTTTGCGGGAATCTACACGACATGTAATGCCTTCTCAAAGCTTCGCCCGAGGTAGAGGCTCCCAATCCACTCGCTCAATCTGTTCAAGAAGATCAACAATAACGTTTAGTAAACGGAACTCCACATGCCATTTCAGGCTTGAGGTCTTTGACGCTCGCAGCGCCGAGCCCTCTCATGCCGGTGATGATCTCTCGTTCCAATATCTGGACGATCTTCACCACCCCTGCCTCCCCGTACGCCTATAAATAATAAATCGCGCGGCAGTTGGGCTCAACCTTTAGGACTCACGCTCTGTGCGTAGAGGAAAGGACGTCCCAGACCCACTGCTGTCGCTCCCAGACACAGTGCTTTCAGTACATCTGGATGCAGGACTCAGTTTACTCAGTCTTGGCGCAGATATGTGGACCTACCAGTTCCGCGTTGTATGCCGCCTGCCCCGAATATACATTAGCGCGCCTCCAATTATACTGAGGAAAACTTGCCGTCGATGTACACTGCAAGACTGTTAATTTGAGACTGATTAGGTTTTGGAATTTGATTAACCTTCAAGTTTGTTGAATACGTCCGGTCGCTGTTTGCGCAGTCTGTAAAGCACCTCGATCGGGGGCAACGAACTGGGTTGAGATAAGCTGGAGCAGTTGAGGAACCCAAACTGGAAGACACACTATTCCAGCTGTCGCCCTATCGCGCAGGGATTAATTCAACAGCCAGTCAGTTCAGGATAGTACCCACCGCCGTGGTTTGAAAGTAGGATTCCATCAACTCCAGCCTCAGCTGCGAGAACCGCATCCTTATGATCGTCAATCAAGGGTGGGGGACGAAAGCATACACGGTACCTCGACACATTGAATTCCTTTAATGGCAATGGGTAGTTTAGTCACACGGCGCAACCACGGAATCGTCTTGAACATTATCAACAACATCCAAGATAAAACGGCGCAAACTACCTTCTCCCATGTCATATCACGATCGTCGTGGGCAATTAACGCGCCGGCAGTTCCAAAATTGTCGGCTTTTACTTCAGCGCCTTCTACGTACACCTCGGGGTAGCCCAGCTCCAAGTCCTCCATTACCCAAGGGCTTTTAATGTCCCTTTCGCGATTTCCAGGAATGACGGCGTCAACAGTTAGGAATATCGCCTTGTATCCGAGCCGCTCCACCTCGCGGACGCGCTTTTCTGCCTCCGCGTCGTTTGCGTGCTTGTAGAGTTGGAAGAACAAAGGCTGCGACGGCGGTACCGCTTGAATGATCTCATCGTAAGACATGGACGAGTTGGACGAGACCATCTGGATGATTCCCGTGGTTTTTGCGCCCTTGGAGATGTTAACTTCGCCTATAGAGACGATGTTACTTCACGGGGCTATCATGGTGATACGAAATAACCTAGCGGGTGACCGAGTTTTGCCAGCGCAGCGCCTGAGGCAAACACAGGTATTGAAGCCTTGAAGCCTAGTATTGTCGTCGAGGCGTCACATTTCCCGACAGGCCGCATTACACGGGGATGGAAGAAGAATCGTGAGAATGCCCGGGCATTTTCGGTCACCGCTGGAAGGTTGAGTTTACAACGTTATTTGAGAATGCAGAGAAGTATGTGAGGCAATTTACTGATATGGTCGTCTGCGGCAGAGGAATAATATGCCGCTGCTTTGTATGAAAGCACTTTTCTGGCGACCTCCTGCGATTTGGATTAGTGGGCGGTTGAGTTGGGGACCTGAGAATTGGGACCTCCATGTCTGTTAAGCTCAATATGCGAACGAGCGGGGGGCGTTGTAGAAGTGCCTGTTCGACCCGGAGTTCATCCTTGGTCTTCTTGCGGTTTCGTTGGTCATCGGCGACAGACTGAGCGGCGCTAGCAGAAAGTGGCCCCAGATGCTTTGACGACGGGAGATTCTTCTCTAGGGCATCGGGGGGATGGATTGGCTCGTACGCGCTCGTCGCGTCACGGCCGGCGTATTGGAGGATTATCTTCGAGCCACCAGGATGCTCTGGGGGTTGATGACTGGAAGCCTCCAGATACAATGTGCCCCCTCACCTGGGAGGAACTCGGTGACGTCCTGAGAAGCGGATTAGAACATGGGGTAAGTACTAAATCGTGGGAGATAGCTACATAGACATGGTTTTGAATAATGACCCAGCAATCAGTAGGCTTGTTGTGAAGGGCGACTTTGTCGAGGGACCACATTATTATCTGGCAAAGTGGTGGTGGGGAATGACCAGACTTGAACAAGTGATTTTATCAGGGGTACGGCATCCGGACCGCTGCGCCGGTTCTGGCCATACTGCAGTACTGTGGGTATCCGACCCTCGAATCTGGTAGGAACCAAATAGAAGCAGTGGGCAGAACCGAGATACACAGATACCAATCGAGAGAACAGCTAGTAGACGCGTTCAACGCGTTTGGTTGACAATGTTTACGTCACGCGGCTTGTCACATGACATCTCACCCAATTGTGAACCACTTGGACCCAAACTGAACGGCCATGTTGCCATCGCGAAAGGAACTCGAGGCTCTGAAAAGGCCAGAATTGCAGGCCCTCTGCAAGGTGGTTGTACTCCTCATACATTTATTGCCCATCCCTCATATTTCTAGGACTACGGTGTAAAAGCAAATCTCAAGACAGACGCTCTCATTCAGCTCCTGCTCGATACAAAGTTCGTTGTGCACAGTGTCCTTGATTCCTACTCAGTAATCTTGCAGGAAAACAAATTCACGGGCTGCACCAGCACCAGCAACTCGCCGCAGTGTTTCCACGCGGCAGGTTAGTCGATCAGCTCCTCGCATCAGCTCTGTGATCATCCACGACGCCGACGACGAAGAATCAGAAGAGGGAAATGCCCAAATGCTCGACGAGGAGGAGACGGAGAACCAACCACAACCTCAGCCGGACCCTGAACCAATATCAATACCGTTGAACCGCACACGGAAAGCCAGAGATACTCAGACACGCCTCGGTGTTGGTCGCCCCGTGGCCGCTGGCGGAAGTGGCCCACGTGCAGTTACAAAGTCCAGCAGTGTTGCGAAAGGAAAGCGTGGCAGAAGCAGCAAGACCGCCAAAAAGCCTGTCGAAGAAACCATTCCAGAAGATGGTGCGTCTCATTCGGTCTTACTTTGTTCTGCCTTCAACTGTTTCCCTAGTAGAGGAAGAGCAACCACTACAGGGTCCGTAGCCTCGTATCCAGGTATTTGCCAGCGCCTGAATCTTTTTTTCAGGACAAGCTGGGCCATCCGATCTTGCCATTGCAGTGTCCGCCATTGCTCCACCCGAGCCACCGGCTCAGGAAACCTCAACCCCAGACGGATCGGTGGCCTTGGCCAACGCTGTCGCTGCTGCGGTGAATATATTTTCAACCTTAACTCAAGGTTAACTGGTATCTTATCTATTTATTTTTAGATGCAGCCTGTCTATCAGCAAATGCAGTTGCTTAAATCAGAAATGGAGCAAGAGCTGTCACAGTTGAGGAAACAAGTGGCTGACCTTCAACATCTAGAGCAAATGGTCGCTACTCTTACCGCCCAAGTAGACACCCTTATGGCGCAGTCGGTGACAGTAACGACCCTAGACGCGCAACTCAAGGAAGTAAAGGACATGGCTGTCACGAATGGCTTGCGTGCAGTGCCCAATCCATCAACACCACGCTTCCTGACCCCTGCACCAAGGCCAAGGTAAGGATTGTTTAAGCTGTGGGGTATCGCCTAACGTCCTGATCCAGTACAAACGAAAACGCCAATGCTAGCTCGTCGAACTCCAAAACCATTGGCCCCACCAAGAACGAGCTGCCCAACCCCGGCATTGCACCGAGCATGCTCGGGAAGCGCAGCCGAGACTCGACGTCGAGTAATTTGACCGGCATTATTGATGAGGGCCAGGAGGGAGATCTAAGTGAGGAGGAACTGGCGAAACGAGTGGTACGACCGACGAAAAAGCGCGCGAAGCTGCAGGCAGAACCTGAGGAGGATTTCGAAGTTATGCAAGACTCGGAGGCTCCAAGTGCGCCTCGAGTGCCGAGTTTCACCGTCTTCAGCGGGGAGGAAGAGCCATACGTAGACCCGCCGCCGCCCACCGAGGGCCTACCCGACTTCTACGCCCCCGCGTCCCCGAGCGACTCCGGCCCGCGGCAGGGCACTACGACGAGTACGCAGAACGCATCCGAGAACCAGCACCCCTTCAGCTTCGCTTTCCTCCCCATTTCATCCACCCCCGTAGGCAGCTCCGTTTTCGAGCTGCCCAGCTTCCCGTACCCCGAACCCCCGCAATCGCCCACGCCGGCCGGCCCGTCGCATAGTGGGCCAGCGCGCAACCACGGTGAGCGCACGGACATTTTCCAGTCGTTTGGGTTGCCGCCACCCGGGCGGCCGCGCTCGCGCGTCACCAGCACATCCACGGGCTCTGTCGTGTCGCGCGACAACAGCAACACTGTGGGCGCGTTCGTGGATCCCGCTGCGCTGACGCGCCGAACGTCTGATCGGGAGGGACGCGACGACGCTGGCGGGTTTGGGGGGTTCCTAGGGGACAGCGATAGAGAGGGCCAGGCGCTGAAGCGGACCATGTACGGTACCGAATTGGACGGCGATACTCGCTTTGGAGACTTTGGTCTCGAGGGCGTTGCTAGCGGTTTCAACTGGGGTAGCGGGAGATTCTGATCTGTACTGGTGGACGAGATTCGTTTATCGAGCCACAGCGGAGAATATCGAAGAGTATCATCCTGAGTAGTAGTTGCATAGTGTACTTGTGTCTTGTATGTCGAGAGGCCGCAGATTTATTCCATTTTGTCGTGCCAAGGTGTATAATGTTTTTTTTTTCGACGAGGGCACTTTGAGAATAAGGGCGTCGAAGCGAACCACTTCCAGATTTGAATGCAGTACATACACGGCGTTAACCGATGCTTCGCGACAGTCGAACAAGATAGATGAATTAATGTTGCAACTGGAATGAGGGACCGCTTGCTGTTGTCCTCGGGCGCTACCAATCGGGCATGGACCTTGTCTGTCCTTCCCACCGCTTCCTCGCGGCTTTTGGATGTTCGGATGTTTTGTACGACCCTTGACGACGATGCGCGAGCCATTCATCGCGTGCATCTGCCATTCTGCAGCATTGTTTGGGCCACTTACAGTTACACGATCAGATCACAGATGTGCCCCGAGATAATGGGTTGACATCTGGCATAAAAGGCGCACGCATAGTCCTTTGTTTGCTCCTCTTTCCTCTCTCCTCTGTCCTTGGCGGTTTTTTTTTTTGAGCTTTGCGCTTCAGTCGCTTTGTTGCACCCGTTCCCAGTTGTTGCACCCGTTCCCAACTGCACCACCTTCCTTAGCACGCAAATCCTCACCTACCCACTCGCTAGCGATGTTTGCTTACCTTTCTTTGGGCCTGGCTTTACTGCCCTTCGTCGTCTCTACCACCTATGATGTTCAAGTCGGCGGACCCAATGGCACCCTAGTATTCACGCCTCCCGCAATAGTATGTTTTTTCGACATCTTGGTCACCACGGAAGTCTCATTTTGTAGTCCGCTGCTGTTGGGGATCAAGTCATCTTCCACTTCAACCCGAAGGTGAGCCGATTCGTTTCGTGATGGCACATTCATCTAATCGCCTGTCAGAACCACTCCGTCTTTCAGTCTTCATTCGCCGACCCTTGCGGATTGAAAGACGGTGGATTTGCATCTCCATTGTAAATTTTCTGCAAAGTTTTCTTCGGTCACATTCTGAAGCCTGTATAGCATGCCCGTGGCCGCCAATAGCTCCGTTGACTCCCGTCCTACCTTCACGGTTACAGTCAATGATGTTTGTCGTTTTAATTCATTGTCTTGAACTGGAATTAATTCATGTCCAAGACCAACCCGATCTGGGTGTACTGTGCGCAGGCTGCAAACACTGCTGCTAGCCACTGTGGTCAGGGAATGGTGTTCGCTGTCAACTGCCCTGCCGACAACACCGCCAACTCGCTCGGAAACTTCACCAAGGCAGCGCTCGCTATCGGTGCCAGTCTCAAGGCCGCCGCTGCGTCTGCTTCCGCCACACCCGCTGGAGATTCTGGATCGCCCACGCTCACTGCCGCTTACGGCGACGTGACTCTCCCCCCTGCTCCTTCCGCAACTCTGGTCACTGCTGAGATCACGGTATGTCCATCTGTCCATTTCTTTCCTCCATCTCCTGATCCGAGAACTCCAGCTTGATTCGAGCTCAATCTGGACAACCGTGTACACTTCCTTTGTCAACTCTCCAGCAGCGACCCCTGTTGCAGTTGCCGGTGCCGTTCACACTGTCGTCGTCGGAGGCACCAACAAGCTCTTCTTCGACCCCGATACCGTCACTGCCAACCCCCGTGACCAGATTGTGTTCCAGTTCCAACAAAAGAACCACTCTGTGATCCAGAGCTCCTTCGCGGACCCTTGCAGACCCCTCAACGCTCTCAATGCTACCGCCCCCCAGGGCTTCAACTCTGGCTTCTTCCCTGTCGGCGCTAATGACACTGACTTCCCGACCTATACCATCACCGTCAACGACACAACACCAATCTGGGCGTACTGCGGCCAGAAAACCCCCGTGTCCCACTGCGGCGCTGGTATGGTCTTCTCTGTCAATGCAGTCGACAACTCCACACGCAACTTTGCCGCGTTCCAGTCAGTCGCTGAGCAGCTCAACGGCACGGGCGCTGCATCTGGTTCTGCTGCTGCTCCCAGCCAGGCCGGCGGCGCTCTCTCGCTCCGTGTTGGCGGTGGTGCCGGCGTTGTGATGGCTCTCATTGCCGTCGCCGCTTCCCTGCTGTGAGCATGTAGGATGCCATATCCCCTTCTTGACGCCTCATCATGAACCTTGGACATTGTCTCGACGACAAGACGACGACTACATACCATTTTTTTTTTGATACTCGGGGTCCCAGTGACCTCTTACGGGAGCTGCTTGTAGTAGTGATCTGTAACAATTTTCCTTTGCGCGATTTAAACTCTCGTGGGTCGACACATACAGATCATGTATGTCAGGTTTGTACGTCTGATCATCCGTTGAAGGCCGCCTACGCCTTCGACCGAGTTTCATCGTTAGACAAACCTAGTGCGCCTCAGTGACAAAGCCCTCAAACCGTGCTTCACTCTGCGATTCACTTCATCACGCACCGCGTGAGCATGCCATGCTCGGTAGGTATGTACCATTACGGAATGGTCCAAGACGCCGCACAGCTACCATCTGCTTTCAAAGACTTCATTAAATTTAAAGAGTGAGAGAGTTTAGCCTGTGAACGACGATCACTCTCCTCCCATGGATTCCCTCGCCTTTTTCTCCTTTTTCAGCCGTTTCCTCTCCCTTTTTGCCTCCTCGTCCTCTTCAGGGGGAGCGGAAGCTTCGCCCGCGGCGGCAGCCTCTTTGGCGGCCTTTTTCTCCTTTTTCCTCCGCTTCCGTTCTGCTTCTTCGTCTTCATCTCCACCAGCGGTCACCATTGAGACATCTGGGTCGGGAACTTCCGATTTACGCTTGCGTTTGTTATCCTTGTCCTCTTTCTTCGAGGGGCTATCGGTCTCGGGCGCAGGGGCGACCACGATGGATGCTGGCGCAACGATTGCGGAAGGACCGCCGGCCGGTTGCTAAAATATGCTAAATTTGTAAATAATATCTGAAAACGCGACCATGGACTTACCTCGTCGCGGTTATAGTCGACATAGTCGCGACTCCACTCCGCTGGGGTAACACCCTCAAGTTTCTCCCCATGTTTTCCAAGCTTGCCGTCCTTGACCATCTTCTTTTTCTGGAGGGCCATTGGACCAAGACCCCACCGACGAGGATATGTGTCGCGCTCCATGATGCACCGCTTAACTTTGGCAACAACACCATGGTCGCATGTCGCAAGCTCAACCGTAGACATTTGAGCAATGGCGAGCGCAATGGCTTCGCCTGTCGGTCACAAGTTAGAGTTCGGAAAATAAGAGTCGGCAACGATAGAACGAGCCTTTAGTTGTCATCAAAACGACTTCCTCGTGAACAGAGATATCGGCTTCATAACGTAGAAGACCCGGTATCATAAGTTTTGCACCGTAGCAAACGGCATTGACGGCACTGTCTTTAACAACAATACGCTTGTAACCGACCATGAGACATTCCAGCGGCCGGATGACACGACGCAAGTAAGACTCTGCAGCCAGGTGAGTGGCTTCTTCATATAAGAAAATACTCACATACCATCGCGCGTGTTATCATACATCCATTGAGCATCCATAACGTCGTGCATCGTGACCATGTCGTCGTTCTCGGACATGGCACCGCTTCGGACGCGTCGCAGCTCCTGCATATGTCCCCCGACACCGAGTATGAGTCCCAAGTGCACGCAAAGGGTTCGAATATATGTGCCCGCCTCGCACGATACCCAGAAGACTGCGAGATTGCGTTTTTCGTCGAATTCGAATAATTTCGATTCGTGAATAGTCCGTATGCGAAGTTGACGCTTCACAGCTGAAATAAGCGGGGGCCGTTGAAAAAGCGCTCCTGTGAGCGTTTGCAGCGCTCGCGGCAGGGCGGCAGGGTTTGGAAGGGCTGCATGTAGTCGCAGCACACATACGTACTCCTTACCTGCCGGAAAAAAAGGTCAAGGAATGTTTTGTGGACTAGGGGGTCACCTTGCCTGCTCCCTGCTGCGATTTCACCAACCGTGTCGCCCGGTCAATGCATACAATCAAGCACCCCGTCACTTTAGGGTCCAGTGTACCACTATGGCCGGTTTTTTCGACCCGCAATATCCGCCTCAACCACGCGACGACTTCATGGGAAGACGGATTTGAAGGTTTATCCAAATTAATCACACCAGACCTACGAATAGGATTTAAGAATCATAACACACAGAGGGGGGACTACACACTTTATATAGGAGGTGATATCCCGCTTGAGAGGACTACAGCCGTAAGTGAGCGGTGTAAAATGACTGGAGCGGACAAGAAGTTTGTCGTAGTTTTTCAAAAGAAGGGGCCATTGTGAGGTCTCGAGCTTTGGAACAGCAGACTCAGACTTGATTGCATAGTCACCGTCAAGTTGAGCAGAGGAGACCTGCTCGCGGCTCAGAGTCGGAGCCATGGCGTTTGCGAAAACTTTTTGATCAACCGAAATGCGATCAATGATCTGATGATCGTATGGCTGGCATTATGATTTTGTGGACATCACTCGCTCGGTGTCTCTACCGGCCTAAAAAGCTCTGCACAAGCACCTAGGTGCGGATCTGGCCTCACTAACTGATTCCTCACCAGCACTGGCTTCGCACTCGATTATTGCACTTATTCTCTACGTGCCGGAAACTTTCCGCTGGCATCTGGTATTCGACACGCTCGAACGGGTGAACACCGCATATTCCTTTCCGTTCTCATTCATCATCTTTCTTTTCTTTCGCCCCTTCCAACTAATGCATGTGTGACGACAGGGCTACCAAGAGCTCCAGAACGAGATCTAGGCGAAGCCGATTTTGGGCGAGAGGCTGAGTACTCGTATCCGGCCGTTCCAGTTGCGACTGCTATATAAATCTTAGCACCCACAGCAAAAGATATAGGTGCAAAAAACTGACTCTACTGCGAAATTGCTGAGCTAGAATTAAGGTAAGATGCGTTCGCAGAAATTTGAGAGCTATGTTGCATTTCGGGGGGACCTGGAACTTGACTTTGCGGTCAATGAATACCGTGTTGGAGACGAGCTGAGTGTCACAGTGAGTAATAGTGTTATAACCAGTGGCAAGATCCCTCGCCTTGAAATCCGTATCTCCGCACAGTAACACAAGGGCCACGTCGTCGACGGGCCCCGTTTCCCATGCGTACAGCTTTTTGGAGTGCCTGTGCGGCAGCCTGTCAGCGCTGCAAGGGAAAGTAGAGCTTGACGAATACATCAGTGTGAAATAAGCGAGATGGTTGACTCCCAAGTCTGTCGGTTTCCGACCGAAATTGACAGATGACGGATGGAAGGAAGCTTGCTGGTTGTTGGAAATCGTGCGCAATTGGCCATTGCTATGGTCAATAGACAGGATTTTGGGATACAGCCCGGCAGTCAGTGCTGCGTTCAAAAGGAATACGTTGCTGGAGTTGGAATCCAGTTCCGAAGGCACCATGATGAATCGTGTTCGATTCCGCCCGTATCGCGCTCTGCAATCCATCAGTCAGCCGACACTTGAGACTGTGAAAGGAGTGTGGATTCACCTGGTTAGTTCACGAATAAATGTTTGATCTACTTGGATAAATGACGAATCGATCAGATAACCAAGAAATTGTTGACGAAGTTCCTCTATTTGTTGCAGATTCTGGACACGAATCAATTGAAATATGAAGAAAATCGGACATGGATCAAACCTGGTGGCTGAGATAATTTTTTCTGCAATACACGCGAACGAAAGATGGATTAGTTCGTCGCCAACTCGCAAAGGCGTTGTGGATGGTGAGAAAATCCGAGTTTTCTGAGTTCAAGTCAACTCGTGTTCTGGTTGTGAAGAAACTCAAAGCTAACCGGTTCTAAAGGCTATCTTAGCACGATCAGCTTCCTGTTCGTGGCCGAAGGGGGACACAAATGGAGATTTGGAACTGAGGGTCGCTGCGATGGTGAGAGCCGGGTCCAAACATCGAAAGAGTGTGGCAGTCAAGAGAAATTTCCTGTATCGTGAATGTAAGAGCATCGACCTAGCAATTTAAAAAATAAATGTACCCAAGGTGAACATCAGTAGGAAGTTTGCTTAATAAGCGACCCATGGGGGTTATTTCTTCCAACGGGGTCAATGCACCCACCTGGAGGAATATGGGGGATAAGCAAAACAAACAAAAGTAGGATAAACGTACTTCTACTAGCATGGCTATTGCGCGTTGAACGTTGATAGAAACCGGAGGATCCAGTGCTCGAGATAGAACGTCCTCGATGGATGTACCCAACTTGATTTTCATGATTTTGATACGAAGAGCAAGATCGGACAAGCTCAAGCGCATCATCTCGGGAAGGGGATGTTCCGCCAACTGATCGTCAAAATATATTTAGTTAGGCTGGAAGGTAAACGGGAAACATAACGCACTAGAGTGTCATGCCGGAGTTTCGTGAAGAGATGAAAGCAGAGACCGCGTTGCACTCGTCCCGCGCGACCACGCCGCTGAGCGGCATTGCTTCGTGCGACAAACGTCTCCACCAGCCGACTGATTTGACGCTTTTCGTCGAATCTGGAGGAATCGATGAAAAAGCCAAAAAAAAGTGTTCTTTGCCAAATACCTCATCTCTCGGTGCTTGCCCGAGTCAATCACGCATGTGATGTCAGGTATAGTAATCCCTGTCTCCGCAATATTCGTGGCTAAAGAGATATTGAAACTCGGTCAAAGGTGAGGTCGAAAACCTCATCCTCACCAATGACGATTTTGCGGATATGTGGAGGAGGGATGTCGAACACGGCCCCCTGGTTTTCACTCGAAAGGCTTGAATGTAGAGGATAAATTCGGAAATCATTGTCTCCGAATGAGGGGTGCTCGTTCAAAATGTCATTCAGACGCCGAATTTCCCCCATCCCTGGCATGAAAATTAGGATGGCTGTGGAATAGGCGCCGTATTCCGTGTCTTCAAAGCAAATACGCTCCAACAAGCGCACAATAAGCTCGTACGGCACGAGCCGTTCGTCCAGAAGATTGATTGTAGCAGTTGTTTGGGCTGAGTACCGCTTCTCGAGCTTGACATTCTCGTATACTGGATCTTCCTCGTCTTCTTCTCCGGCCGCGACGTCCTCGGACCAATCGACACGGTTCTTCCCTCGATAAAATTTATCGTGCACTGACAGAGTAACCATCAATACAGCGCGGTAGAAGACGAAAGACACATACGGCGCCTGGCGTACAGTGATGTCTCGTTTATTTCCCATTGGACATACTGTATAGCATCCTCAAGGTAGTGCACGTCGACAGGAAAAGTGCGCCCCGGAATATGAAGCGTAGGACAATTCCCGAAGAATTCTGATATCTTTTCGGCGTCAACTGTGGCGGACATCAAAATAACACTGTTGGTAGTTGGTGAATCTTTGGGGTAGCTGCGTCAGCGATCAAGACTCACCTAAGGTCCGACCGTTGTTGCAGGAGCGATTTGAGCACGATCAACAAAAAATCCGACTCGATCGTGCGTTCATGCACCTAAGGGGTCGAATCAAGATTTGGCCATTCTGTCGATGCAGGCCACTCACTTCGTCGATGATGATATGCTGGTTTGCCAGTCGTACGTCAGCAGTACCTTAAACCGAGCAAAAGGACTTACGGTAATCTCATCGAAGGCAGTACCCTGACCGCCTTGACCAGTTCCACCTTCCAACATACGGAGAGCAATGCCGTTGGTAACAAAAGCGAGTCGCGTGTTACGAGACGTGTTGGACTCTAAGCGTATGGAATATCCAACCATAGAAGCCAGCGTTCCCACTGCGTTCGGAGGATCTCCTAGCTCTCTTGATACACGTTGTGCTAAAGAGATAGCTGAAATTCGGCGAGGCTCTGTACAATAGATTTTGCAGGGCCGTCCTCGAGAGAGTTGGTCTTCGAGGATGAAGGCAGGTACCTGAGTGGATTTCCCACTGAGAATACGTCAAAAGACGAACGAACGATCTGATATGCGGTACTACCATCCGGTTTCGCCACTGAGAACAAGAACCTGCGAATGCTCCAGGGTCTGGATTATTTTATCACGATATTGTGCTATTGGTAGGAGGTTGCGATGGGCCTTGAAAATGAAAACGCTGAGTAGCAAACCAAGAAGAAGGCTCTCAGGGCACGTACGAGCATTTCTTGATAGGCGGGGCTAGCCCGGCGGGCTTGAAAACCAGCAGCAATCTGCTCAGAGGCTAGATCGTTGACATGACCAAGTGTTCGGGATGCGAAACTTGATTTGACTTCCGACGGTTGTTTCACGCTTTTGCCATTGAACTACTCGGTTGTGAATGACCCGGGCAATACAGACAAGCAACAAAATACCTTGAGATCTGAGTCCAATTTGGACTCGATTATGGAGCGTAAATTTGCCCACACTCCGCGATTGAGAGCATCTGTTTTGACCTTCCTGGTTAATTCCAGTTCTTCCCAAAGATCTCTAAAAACGGCGGGAAGTAATCTAAAGAATGTCTGTCCGCCAGAAGGCGCCGCTACAGTGAAAGCATCGCGACACGGGAAGGTGAGCTCATGTAGTGCGATCGTGGCAATGTACTGCTCCGCTTGGCCCTCGGAATGGCACGCGACATCTTCCATTGACCATTCGTCCGTTTTCTTGGCATCCCAGCGAATGCTGACAGCAGCTCGTTTGGCACGACCTCCACCGGACAGCAGAGTGTAACTGATGGCGGCATATCTGTCCGCCTTCGACACCGTTTCCGCGAGTAAAGTCTTCGGAGTGCGGCCAGACCAATGTTTCGGTAGCGCCATATCGCGGACAGTTACGGTCGTCCCTTTGTCAGTCGTCTCTGTAGCGGGCATGGCTTCGAGAGCTTCGAGCAACCCGCCAACAGAGTCACTGTTGTCTTCGTCGAAGATATCCGTTACAGCAACGGGAGTTGGGGGTGCGGATGGCTGTAAATCTGGAGGTCGTTTTTTGACAAAGTTGGGTTTAACAACGGGCTGTGAATCCAACGAAGTGTCAAGGCCTCGAAGCCTAGCTTGCAGAGCAATTGCATCAGCTTTTTTGCGCTCGATGCGGTATTGTGCCTCGGCATCTTTCTCGTCAAAAAAATAGTTGTTCTTGACCTTCGTAAGCCGCGCACGAAGATCTTGGAGTTTGGAGGACTTCGTCTCGTCTCCAGGGATCTGCTCGAGGTTAAAGTATCGATCTTCAATTTGAGACTGACGTATTGAAGATTGGCGTCATCTGTGTCAATGGAGTCGTTGCCGGAGTCGGATGAATTAGAAGACTGGTCGATATGACCCAGAATGCGCGTTTTGATAATGGCATGTTCCCATTCGGGATCAGTTTCGCCAAGGGATGGAATCCCAGAGGGGACAAAAACAGGTGCATTGGCATCAAGGCGCGAGGGAGTGATCACTGCTGGAGCGACGATAGCGGGTACAGGCGGATGGGCTAAAAATTGCGAAGGTGTTCGGGGAGTCTGGGGTATCCGCGCAGACGGGCCTCGAGGAGTTCTGGGAGTACGAGGTTCCGTGGGTTCAGATACACCTGCAATGGCATTAGCGCCTGACTAAGAAGAAAGTACAGTAGCTCGCACTTTTATCTTCCAACTCCTCTTCGGTGCAATGCAGATAGAGCTGCCAAAGAATGAGAATTAATGAAATCAAGGGGACTGAGTCCGTACCCAATCATACGCTTCATCGAGATCGACGCCTCTGATGGCCCGGAGACATTCGTCCACTCTCTCTTCGGTGAAACCGATTCTACGAAGCACACCGTACGTGGTACCGAGTTTACCGATTGCTTTGTCTTCCGATTCCTCCAGCGGCTTTCTCCCTTCTGCGAGGTCAGTTTCCGCCACCAAACTAAGGATTCGGTCTATGAGAGCAGGGTCTAGGTCGATTCGAGGGAGAGTTTTAGAATAGCGTCTGTCCATCTCAATTGCCTGCACAGGGTTGAGTCAAAATAACATAAAGGCAGTAGTCCACACCTTGACAGATCTAGGGAAATGAACATGAGACAAGGAAAATGAGCGGAGTTGAGTATGTAGTACCTCGAAATTTCTTGTGTCATCTTGTCTTGTTTCGAGTCGACTAAATTCTGAAGCGACTGCTCTTCGACTTTTTCTGGATCGAATTCGTCACTCGCGGACTGTTTTGCCACTGCTCGAGGATGGCCTGCGACCTTGGGTCCATCCTCCCCTCCAGATTCCTCCTGCTCAGTTGCACTAGGCTGGCTGTCGACCGCCTTGGTCTCCGAAAGTGTAACCTTCTTCGGAACCGAAGTAGTGGCGAAACCTCGAGCCACCGGCTTCAGTTGCGTCTTCTTCCTCTTGCCCATCCTGCTGGCGCTCGATGCCCAAATGCCTGCACACCTCCCAGGTTCTGTTCTCCGCAATTATTTGAGTTGTGTCTCCTTGAATGGTTGTTGTCCCGTTAATGTGTTGATTAAGAGGTGTCGTAAAATATCGCGCCCGCCTTCGTCCTCTCTGTAAACTGTTCCCTTCGAGTGCTCCAAGCACGAGCTCTATATGCTGTTCGTATGAAAATCGGTCTGGGGTGTGTAGGTGTCTGTAAGAGCATGAGAGTTGAGCATGAAAGAATCGGATCACGCGGAAATGTAATAAGAGTCAATCGCGGTGCATCAATTTCGAAATTTGGATTTTTGGGGGGTACAGAACTACTATTACATTATCTCAATAATGCATGTCTACACAACTGTGGAGGGAGTATTGTAGGGTACGAAAGCAATCAAGATGAGACCAACGCTAAAAAGATACAGAATCTTCGGCCATTCCAACCTTCTTTCTGCCAGGTTTGCGTCCACGAGGCGCCCCCGTCCCTCCTGGTTTGCGCTTTTTCCCCCGAGCAGAGGCCGCTGGAGCGGGGCCGCCGCCGTTTTCGTCCTCGGCAACATCAGCACCTACCAGGCCGGGATTCGGACCAGAATGTCCGAAGAAGTCGTCGCCTTCCTCGTTCCACAAATCGCGGGCAACGGCATCGCCCGACGTCTTCACGTCTTGAGCAGAGGACCCGGAGGCAGTTGTGGTGTCCAATGCCGCCAATTGTTCATCGTTCAAGAGCAGCTGCATGATCTCGCTGGGTTTAGCCACTTCGGTGAAATTCTTCGTGCCAACGACAATGTCTTGGACCTAAGCAACAATTAGCATTGACAACTATCACTGCGACGGAAGGATACGCACATCTTTCTTGACCCGGGCCATTTGTACTATGCGCTCATCGATCGTCCCTCTAGTAATAAGCCGGTACACCGTCACCTGTCGAGTTTGACCCAATCTGTGGGCACGATCCATAGCCTGAGCATCATTGGAAGGATTCCAATCGTGGTCGTAAAACACCACCGTGTCCGCTGCAGTCAGATTGATACCCAGACCACCAGCGCGCGTACTCAGTAGAAAGACAAAAATCTCTGGCCTGTAATATCAATGTTATTGAGCCTTGTTCTCTGTCGAAACGGAAAGCACCAACCTTGTCTGCCAATCAATCACCATGTCGCGACGGTCCTCTAGTTTGGACGATCCATCAAGACGGAGATACTTGTACTGGCGGTATATCAAGTATTCCTCCATAAGATCCATCATGCGCGTCATCTGGAAGTAGATGAGTACGCGATGGTCGCCCGCCTTGAGCTCTTGGAGCAAAGTGTCGAGCCGTGCGAGCTTTGCAGAGTCGTATATTAATCGCTTCGCCTCTGGGACTTGCATTGTCGATAAAGGCAGCTGATCAGCCGGCGAGTTTCCGATGAGGCCGACAGGTGAAAGGCCAGACATGAGCGTCCGATAGCTATCGCAAGCCTCCTCCGATTCCCGTAACTCTGGTGACAGCCCATACATTGCCAGTGTTTCCAAAGGTCCGTCGAGCAGCTGAGTTTGAGACTCCAGGAAGGTCCGGTCGGTGCAATGCATCGAAATGACAGGAGCAACGGCGGGTGGGACAAACCACCGCAGGTCGGGACGCGACAGGCAAGATTCAGTCCAAGCAGACTTCGATATCCACCGGAGGTCTGGTAAGCCATTTGCACTAATTAGGCATTGCAAGCGGGAGTATGCCGGTGGTATTAGGAGAGAACTCCTGGAATGATATGCTGCGAACTCGGGATCCCTTAAATGTGGTCAACACGCAAGTATGAAACAGGTATAAAAAGCTTACGAGCAATAAGGAGCTACATCAGCAGCAGAAGCTTCGTCGCGGACTGCTACGAGTCTTCGGCTGATCAAAGGCGATAAATGAAGAGCATGAGCCTCTTTTACCGAAGAATCCAAAAATCGTAGGAAGGAGAACGAAGAGGAATCTAAACACGAGTTCACGCTTTGAGAAAAGATTCGGGGGGCAAACTCGCCTTCCTCGTACAGCGATCGATGCATCCAGTCTGTGGTCCAAATATTCAGAAGCGTGGTTAAGCATTTGCTGTGCGAAACCGAGCGGGAATTTTCGGACGGCACGCTCAAGATGCCTCCATCGTGATACAACAATTCCGGAATCATGAACTCGATCGGATTGCGGGTCGAGTACGGCAATGACACAAAGTCCCCCTCCCGCATCAGCGGCCCTGACCGACCGAATCGAGAGAAAGCGAACGGGGCAACCACATCTGCCCGCTCAAAGAGTTCCGGATGATTGCAGACCTATATCGTCGGTGAACACTGGCGATAGACTGAAAAGAGACCGAACCTTTCGGAACTGCATGACCAAGTTCATCAAAGAGCGAGCAGAATCCACATCTCCAATATTAGCAGCCTTCTCCAACAAATCCGCAACCGAAACGTTGGCCAGCAAAGCCTTGTAAAGTGCTCGCTGACGTGCGCTCAGGTCCACGTATATGTCCTTTTCGATCTTCTCGCTGAGCTCGTTCTGCACATGCCTCTTCACTCTTCTCAGCATAAATGGCTTGAGAATCATGTGCAGGCGGCGCAACTGATGCTCGTTGAGTTTGCTACCCTTGTTTTCGGCAGCATTCTCGATGTCCTTCGAAAACCACTCATTGAATTCGTCGTGCGAGTCGAACAGACTCGGCATGATGAAATGCAGAAGAGCCCACAATTCTGAAACGCATCAGAGCCACGGATACATCCAAGAAAGATGTACGAACCTTGCATAGAATTCTGAATAGGGGTGCCAGTAAGCAGTAGTCGATTCCGGCAGTGAAAGCCAAGCAGCGTCTTCCATCGAACACTGGAAGAGTTTTTAATGTTCTGTGCTTCGTCCAGAATCATGTATTGCCAATTGACACGCTGAAAGTATTGTTGGTCTTGCGTGACCAACTGGTAACTGGTTATCAGAATGTGGAATGGAGCATCCTTGTTGTAGGTGATCTCCTTCTTGCTCCAGAACTTGCGCAGAGTCGTACGATCCTTCACATTGCCCCAATAAGGTAACGCTTTTAGACCAGGAACGAAACGAGTGATTTCCTGCTGCCAATTGTGCAGGGTCGAGGCGGGCGCTACGACAAGGAAAGGCCCCCATATGTCATGCGTCTCTGCGAGGTAGGAGAGCAGCGAAATAGATTGAACGGTCTGTGATGCGTACTCAGTTTCAAGAAGCAATCTCAACAGAACACTCGCCTTTCCAAGCCCCATCTCGTCTGCAAGGATGCCATTGATTCCCTGTTCGTAAAGGGTCGCGAGCCAATTCAATCCCTTCAACTGATACTCTTTTAGTTGGGCCATCAACATCTTGGGCTGCTCGATGGTCAAGGGCCCGCTGAGCGACGTGGGATTTTGGAAATTCAGCTCATCCGAATCCACTAAATAGATTTCCCTCAGCAGGGACAGAGAAGACAATAAAAAACATACAATCAACGAGAGGGGCACCAGGAGCAGGCTCCATTGGATCGTCGCGGGCATCGTCGTGAATGTGCGCCTGAGCTTTGGCGAGCTTAAGTGCTTCGTTTGTCTTGCGCTCCAAAGCCGATTGGGCATCAAACTGTTGTGCGCGCTGCTTTGCTAGCGAGATCGCCTCCTGAGCATTGTGGCGCGCGTGCAAATGCAAGTTGGTTTGATCGTCTGGATGTTGTCTCGATACAATGTGAAAACTCGAGGGGCAATGGACGCACCTTCGTCGAAATTGATATCTCGGAGAGCAGCTGGATCGACGTCCTCAAGATTCGCACCAGCCGGGACGGCCGAGCCGTCTTCATCTCCCTCCACTTCAGCAGCTTGAACGTTGATTATCAACATTTGTTCATCCAAAGTCTAAGAAACTGCCAACTCACTCTTGAGTTTACTTCCGACGAAATGGCTGTAGAGCTCGGTTTGGCTAATGAGGAACTCGAGCTTGCGCGCCTGCCTGGCCGCCTCTCGCTTCTCTTCTTCGAGTTTGAGGCGATCCATGGCTTCCTTGTGTTCGCGTTTGCGCACATCTCTCTCCTCCCGCTCGTTTTTCTTCCAGAACACCTGCATCTCACGCATCAAGCGTTTACCCTTGGTCTGGGTATCCTTTGCCGTCTTGTTCGTTTTTGCAAACGGTTTACGTGCTTGCACGGATACGATTTTGGCTAGACGTTCGGCTTGATTCACCTTTGAATGAAAGCCGAGAACGTGGTACTTGTACACCTGAAGTTCAGGATCAGCAAACGGCATTTGAAGGGATGCAGTACACTCGCCTTTGCGACCTCTCTCCTCGCGATATTCGTCCACACTTTCCGTTGCGACTCTTCTAGAGTCTTGAGACGCTTGACCATAACACCATCGTCCACCTTCTTAGCCTTTTTAAGAGGGGGTATTTGTTCATCTATCTCAAAGTAAAACGTAGCGGTCAGAGTGGGAGATGACGGTCGAGACAATGCAGGTGTGATGTCGCTCGATATTGAGGGGGGCTGTGACGCCAGCTCAAGCTCCATTTCGGATCCAAAACCTTTTTTCTTGGGCCCAGGCTTCTTTCGCGGCGGTTTTGGAGGGACTGAATGTCCGAGGCCATTGGGGGGAAGACGGCCACCTACAGGTAGGTGCTTTGGGACAGGTATGTATAACGGAGGTGCTGCCATCCACTCAGCTCCACCGGGGATATTAGCGTCGTCCGCGATCATAAAAGGCGGCTCGTCGATGGGCATGTTCCCGTCTACCCTTCGCTTTTTGCGGGGCGTCCGGTCTTGGGAGTTTCACCATCACTAGTGGTATCCGAGAGAACTCCAGACGCGACGCGTTTCGGCACCTCCCTCCCCTTGCCTTTATTCGGCTGTGCAGGATACGACGGAGGTGCAATGGGGGGAAGATCCCTGACAGATGAGGTGTAGCCCTCGAATTCATGTAAACCGTCTCCAAAACGGCGAGGCGGCTCTGGAGGTTCATAGGCTCCATTATCCATGGGTCCATAAGAGTAGTCACTGGGCGGCGACATGCCGCGAGGATCATCCTCAGAGAGATGTCCGCGTATGCTGGCCATCTTAGCGCATAATGGTGGGACATGGATTGTGCGACGTTCGAATTCCGTTCCTAGCCGCACCATTTCAATTTTACAACGAGAATACTGTAAATCAAGTTGCTCACCAGAACACTCGCTTCAAACCATTTCTCCACCTCGTTTTGCCGTTTCTGGGTTTCGAGTACATAGTCACTCAGCTCCTCGATCCATACATCTTCGCAGTCTTCGAGATCAGAGGACGCCAGCTGCGATTCGTCGTTTAGGCTCCTGTAATGCGATGATACCCGTTTCGGCTCAGCGGTCCCTGGCTCACTCGACGCCGATTTGTAAGACGGTAACTTGAGAATCGGCGTGAGCACAGAGCAGCATAACAGAAATGTCGCTTACCCGTCGCTGTGAAGCACCGTACTCAATGTCATCTTCTCGGCGGCGTTTATCGCCGTCAGTGGCCCGGGGGTCATTTGAAGCCCAATCGGGTGGATATGGATAAGTCGCTGGTGGCTGAAAAGCCTTCTGGGAGTACGACTGAGATGGTTGCGGGGACTCTGCCTGGTGGTGGTGCTGTGGGTGAGATCTGGGCGGAGACAACCTGCTTGAAGTGGCTGGAGAATCGACGTGAATGCCGCGGTTGGACCCATAAGACGACGTAACCGCCAAGGGCTCGTCGTTCAGAATGCGACTGAGGGACATGACACGTCGGATAGCCTGTGGGCGGCCTCGTGGGATCTACGGACTGTCACTGTGCCCGACGTCGACGACGACGGCGACGACGACAAGCTTGATAGCAAGGAGGAAGAGAAATTGGGGGGAAAACGAAACTCGAGCGCAAACGCAAAGGGTCTTACGGGGGAGCGTAATTGGCCCAGCTTGCCATTCCCAGTTTGATTTTGATCTCTGTGTCAGAACAAACTACTTCCTTTAAATAATTCGGCTCTTCGAAATATGGCCGTTATAGTGGTTCTAGCCGGCGGAACTCGCACTGAATGACATCTAGCCGTCCTTGGTCGTACCTGGACGGCTCCCGGGATCGGCCCAAAGACGCTCTCTCGTCTTCATCGCCGAATTCCTTAATTGGGAACCGGGTGTCGTTTCAGCTAATTGGTCAAAAGTTCTGCACAGTGCCACCGCTGGCCTTGTCTTCAAGCGCAACCTCACTTTTCACAATCATTTTCCAACTTTCGTGTTACTCTCGGGCCAGAAATACGCATTCCAAGGGTTGTCTAAGGAACCCCAGCCAAAATACGAACTCACACCAGCGCTGTTACGTAAATGACATGCCAAATCTACTCGTCCGGATGAAGCATCAGCTCCGGCCGAACCTTGGCGTCGAATTCCTCCGCGGTAAGGAATCCGAGGCTCACTGTTGCCTCTTTCAGCGTCGTCCCCTCCTTGTGAGCCTTCTTTGCGCATTTTGCAACGTCTGTCGTGCATTTAGCACAGCCTGTTCGAAAGAGACCGAACAATACGCACTGTCATAACCCAGATGGCTGTTAAGAATAGTCGCGAGCATCAAAGAATCATTCAGCAGCGTGTTGATCCGTTTTTCGTTTGCCTGGATGCCGACAATGCAGTTCTTTGTCAGAGAGCGTGAACCTTGGAACTTGAGTTTAGAACCACGGCACCGGAGACGCTCACGACGTACCATCAGCTAGCAACCGGATGCTCTGCAGCACATTCTTGATGATAACGGGTTTGAAAACATTCAGCTGCCCCCAACGTTAAATCTTGCGCACTAATCTCGAAACAAAACGCACCTCAAATTGTCCGCTGGCACCAGCGATGCTGACAGTAGTTTGGTTACCCATGACTTGCGCGGCCACCATCGTGATAGCCTCACATTGCGTAGGATTGACCTTTCCGGGCATAATGCTGCTCCCGGGCTCATTCTCAGGTAAGCTGAGCTCCCCAAATCCACAGCGGGGGCCGGAACCAAGATACCGAATGTCATTAGCTATTTTCATGAGCGAGCAAGCAACCACGTTGAGAGCTCCGTGTGCTTCTACGAGGGCATCGTGAGTAGCAAGAGCTTCGAACTGCGTCTGATTAGCTGAATACAAGAAAAGAGGGATTCGAAATACTTTGTTGGGAGCAGTCACAAAGTGCAAACCGGTAATTTTCGACACTTCTGCGGAGACTTTGACGTCGAATCCTTTCTTTGTGTTCAGACCCTGACCAACCAAGGTAAGAAATGCGCAAGTCCCGGAAATAGCACTCACAGTTCCAACGGCTGTTCCACCTTGCGCAAGACAGCTCAAACGAGGAAGTGTAGCCTTGACGCGCTCAATTCCATTGGTTATTTGCTGGACATAGCCACTGAATTCTTGGCCAAGGGTGAGAGGCGTCGCATCCTGGTTATATGTCCGGCTCAAATTCCGGGGACGATGGTCCGGCGAAAAAAGAGTATACCTGTAGATGCGTGCGCCCAATTTTAATGATATGATCGAAAGCCTTGGATTTAACATCCAAAGCGTCGCGCAATTCTGTCAGAGCAGGGATGAGAGAATTGCTGATCTCGGTAACTGCCGCGACATGCATCGCGGTGGGGAACCTGCGTGACAACGCGTCAAGGTGGGGACCACAATGCACGGAAAAGGTCAGAGCATCGCACGCACGTGTCGTTGCTGCTCTGGCTCATGTTAACGTGGTCGTTGGGGTGTACAGGCTTTTTGGAACCGAGCTCGCCGCCAAGTATCTCGATGGCGCGATTCGAGATGACCTTGTGTTGAGGAATGGTCAGAAATGTGTATGAGAAAGGGACCGAACGAGCAGGAGGAGCACCTCGTTGACATTCATGTTAGTCTGCGTTCCGCTGCCGGTCTGGAATACGACGAGCGGAAAGTGGTCAATGAGTTTGCCAGAAATGACCTGTGGGGCCAGTCAGCCGCCGTAGCGCGAGGGAAGAGCACACCACGAACGTCGTCGGCGGCCTCCTGGATGGCCGCGCCGATCTTGGGGTCCATTCCGTAGCCTACATTGATTATTGATGCTGCTTTTTTGAGCACACCGAAGGCTTTGATCAGGGGCGGCGGGAGGCGCTCAGTGGGGCCGCCGATATCAAAGTTCTGAAGGGATCTGAGGATAGGAAATGAGTACGTTCACAGCTTGGTAGTGCGGCTCCCCACCGCTGTGTCTGTGCGCCCCAGTAACGATCGGCAGGAACCTGGAGCTGGCCAAAGGTATCTCTTTCGACTCGGAATTGTTGATTTGACTATGAGACATTAGTTGAGAGAAACATAGAAGGGTAGACTGACCATGAGCAAGGAGGTAGAATGCAAAAACCGATGATGCACTCTTCGAGTGGAGTGCTTTAATACAAGCTGAAACTATCACGTGTGGATACTACGGCGTATCGAGGACAAGTCGAGGAAGCGGAATACCTTGCTCAGACGGGCAGCCACCAGTTCCATAGCCGCTGGAGAGACAAACGTAAAGTAAAATTTTGTGTGTCAATCGCAGGCGAACGTTGAGCCGGTTTTCGCCGAGGGATGCCGACCTTGCCCGACGGACGTCCTTCGCACTGCAGAACCTATATAAAACTCGATCTCGGGCAAGCTAATGCCAAGCGGGTTGTTTAGTAAAACATAGCGAACTTAGCGAAATCCGATGTTTGCAAGCAAAGACACACGATATGCACCTTGTATGCACATAATGCACCGACACAATTTCTGGAGTTAGTCGTGGTACGAAAACGCCCAACAACATTCTAAGTGATCAGTGAGATGGGGACCAGAGGGAAGAGTGGTGTATATTGCAGGAATATTCTCCGGCAAGCTGCGTGTGTGGTCGAGGCAACGTGAATCAAGACATCTTTGCTGCCCTGGTCGTGGAGGTGGATAGCATGAGCACAAATGAAGCGAATTCTTCGAATACCCTCCGAGTTGTAAGGAAAATGAGGAAGCGAGTGCAATGTGCCGGCGTTGCAACTTGCCGGTGGCGCATGGACCAGAATAAGAAGAAGTTATCAGTGAGTCGGCTGCCTGCAGTATACCTCGACATCGTAGCGAGCTCAAGGGAAGCAGTCGGGAAGTCGCAGGCCGTGTCGACGGGGCGGAGAGTGTGTTGTACGTAGCGACGCGTGGCGAGCGCGTTATGGTGGTATATTTGGTTCCAGGGCGGACGATCTGCAGTTATTCTGAACTCCGAACTCCCAACACAAGACCGCGGTTGATAATGACCTTGACCCATCAGTCGCCGGTAACAGTATTCGGCCATGGCCAGCGTTGCTTCCCAACTCGTCCTTCACCCGGCTGTGTCGCAGGCCCTCACGGTTGGCGCGACAACTCTGGGCAGGGATAAATTTCATGCCGCTCTACAAAATTTCGCTCGGTTTTACGAGTGGTTTCTCATCTCTCGAGGCAACAAAGCCGCTGCAGCCCGTTGGACCCAACTGAAATCCCATCTTGCGTTATCCGCAAAACGTATGTCTTCTATGCAAGGAGCCCACATTCGCTGGAACTCAGTCAACCCACACAGTCTTTCGACTCGGCAAACCTATGGAACATCTGCAATACGCTTTGCGCGTATCTCTGACATCCGTGCCTTCCAGTGCCATTGAAAAAATAACAGCCATCGCCCGGCAGGTTTCATATGCTCTATTTCTGTCCTTGGACAACTTCTTATGGGTAAACGCGACTTTGACCTGCGGGAAATCGCTAATTCTATCAGGCTAGGGCCGTCAATTTGATTACTGTGCGCCAGGAGACCTATGTCAAATTGGCCATGCTGGCCCTCAGGTCATGGTTGGCTGCCATTATCTTCAGCATTCTCAACTCAGTAATCAAAGTAACGACCCAGGCGCACTCAAGTACAGCCGTAATAACTGACAGACAGACAGACTGCGCGGCTAGGTCGTGAGATGAGGCTTTTGAAAGCCGAGAAATACGACGAAAAAGATTCTGGTCTACAAGCGGACCGAAAGACGAAGCTTCGCGCGCTTGCTGTGTCAGTGTCTTTCCGCACTATAGTAGTACTCATGACCAATCTCTTCCTACCACAGAATCCGTGCTGAAGTACGCTACCAACTAATTATTGACATACTGGATTTGTGGAATCCAGCAACCACTCTGGGTTTCACCCATGTAAACGATGGCGTTATCGGCGTCTTTGGGTTCGTTTCTTCGTTTCTCTTCGCCCATTATTCAACTCCTGTAGGATGATTTCCGCTCTTATGGGCCTCAAAAAGCAGTGGAGTGCGGTTGGGAAGAAATAAAAGGCGGCTAGATCTAAATGCCAATCCTTCATGGTATCAATAATGTAAAGGGTTTTTTCGCACCACAACGATTATTCGATCTCCTGGAAGACGCCGCAATGAGCGACGGAGGTGATGCAAATAAGCGCTTCCGCCGGAACCATCGGCGCGGAGTAGGCGGCTAACTAAGTCGTTCGAATGCCGGGGAATTCAGCGGCACGGGAATCACTTAACAATCTTTGGGAAGAGGAAGCCCAGAACCTTTCAGGTTCTGGGTTCTCTGTGAGTGAGGAACTCGGATGGCCACTCCCACAAACCAAGGGAATGAAATGACCGAACGTCGGCATCCGAGAACGACAACCCACCAAAGATCGTTGAGTGACTCACCTCTGAAAGAATCACCGACTAATTCGGGATCGAGTCAACGGCGTGATTGGAACAACAAGAGCGGACAGATCAACTGCGGCACTGCGGCAGCAAAAATAAACTGGGTAAGGCAGTTAGTTGAATGGAACGTTAGAAAGCACCAAATGGGTGCATAATGAAGACGTCGAACCGACGCTAAACAAACACCAAATTGGTGTGCAATTGAGACCACCGCCGCGGTGTAAAACAAACGCCAAATGGGCGTGCAATAGAGACGTCAAAACGACGTTGAACAAACACCAAATTGGTGTGCAATTAAGACCACCACTCGGGTGTAAAACAAACGCCAAATGGGCGTGCAATGGAGATGCCCCGTGGGTGGAAATGACCGCACAGTGCGGTGCCTAAGGGAAAGGCTGGTCCCGTGAACCGAGAATAAAGACTCACCAAAATAATACAATGTAAATCACCGAGGTATAATGACGAGTTAATTGCGAGTACAATTTGCAGCACCGTGATGGGGGTCGCTGCAGAGGGAGCAAATGTGGATGGCATGGTTGTTGCCCGAGGCGTCGCAGAAACCGCAGTTGTAGCGCATGCAAACCGGCCGATTATCGTGAATACGGAAGAGGCCTTCACGGGTCGCGGTTATGACGAATTCACGACCATGCCGCTCGGATTAGCCTCTGCACACCTAACTGCATTGTGCCCCATCCGTCCACAACGAAAGCAGAGCACCGAGTGCGACCCTTCAGCTCGTTCGTAGGGCTTACCGCGCCCCGGTTTCTCCCTTCCAGAACGTACGACACCGAACGAAGGAGAGTCCGGCTCTGAGTCCTCGTCCTGGTCAGAGTTCGACGTAAGGAGTAACAGGTTCTTGGCAGATTGCAGAGCATCGCAATACTGGGAATCGTGAATGTCGAGGATGTAAGAACTGAGCGCGTATCTTCCTATCGAACACCTGATACGCGGCAAACCAGGTACTGAGATCTGGGTCGCTGAGAATGCAATTGTAGTGCTCGGTGAACCCTCGAAAAATCCGTGCACCGGCTGAAGCTTCCAAGAACGAGAGGAAGGTGTTGTAGCACGTGAGGAAGGTCGCCTGGTCCAAAGTTTCTTCGTCCGGGAACTCCGAGACGTCAATAACAGTGACCTTGGTCGTCTCCCCAGTGCCATGCTTAACCATCTTCACGTTGCCCGAGCGAACACGCTCCAGGGATCGTGGGAGAAATAAGGTCAAGGGAGGCGATATTCCGTTCTTCGCCAACGAAAATACCGCGTCCGGGATGCTGTTGTCATGCGCCTGGAAAGAATTCTTCTCGGCCACGGCATCTTCGAAAAGCAGTCTGCTGGAGGAGTGGGCATGGGGAGTCGCTGTATCCTGTAAGGGAGCCCCAGAGTTTCCGGGCCCAGACCTTTCTTGAGGAGAAACGACCGCAGTGAGCAAAGGGGCTAACTCATCTGGCTCGTCCTCCGAAACCTCGGTATCTCCCTTCTCCCTGCCTTCTGCCCTCTTCCTATTCCTTTCCTCTCGCGCCGCATTGAGTCGCCGTAAGATCCCGACACTCGCGGGAGCCAAAACGACGCTCCCTCTCGCAATCTCTCGGATAGGGGCTCCCGCAGAACCGATAATTGGGCCAGTTTGGCCGGAGATTCCGTGGTTTCCAGGAGCCATCAGAGGGGATATAGTCGAACCGGCAGAAAAACAAAACCAAGAACAACGCAGTTCAACCCAGAAAGAGGTCGAGAGTGTGCGAGGAGAGAAGGAAATTGATCGACTCATTCGGCACACTCCTTAGTCAGCCGGCTTTGCGCTCTGTCTCGCAAGCTCCACGGAGCTCAAGCTGTCAGTCGCGGCGTTAACACGTGCGAATCTCCGGTTACTTGAATGAAGCCGACGACTTATATGAAAGCTGCTTTAGATCTCGCACAACCACTTTCTTAACTTTCCTTCAACACCATGGCCAGCGCTGCGTCTCAGGTTGTTCTTCACCCCGCCGTCTCCCACAGCATCAAGGTTGGCGCGACCACACTCGGAAGAGACAAGGTGAACCCGCTCAACCATAGTCATGAATACCGTTCCTGAATCAACTGCAGGCATACCGCGCTGCACAGAATTTTGCTCGATTCTACGCTTGGCTCTTGATTTCCCAGGGAAACAAAACCGATGCAGCTCGCTGGACGGCCCTCAAATCTCATCTCGGAACCGCCAGAAAACGTAACATTTGCGTTCACCAAACCCGATGGAACTGAGTTTACACATAGTTTTGCGACTTGGGAAGCCTATGGAACATCTTCAGGCTGCCTTGCGTGCTGCGCTAACATCTGCCCCTCCCCTTGAACAAATAACAACCATTGCGCGGCAGGTTGCGTACTTCTGGTATCTGACTTTGGACGCTTTGTCATGGGTGACACTCCAACCTGCTCTGGTTCATCAGCAGGCAACTCATTATGTGCAGGCTCAATCCATCAAGTTCGCAAACTTCCACCCAGATACTGCAGCCAAAATCGCGAGGGTGGCCAATAGGTCGTGGCTTGCCGGAATCCTCTTGAGCATCATCCACGCCGCGATCAAGGTACGACGCCCGGCAACTTTTCTGCCATAATGCTGCAATAAACCACGAGTAGACCGCGAGACTGAGGCGCGAGGCAAAGCTCTTGCACGCAGAGAAACACAAGGAAAAAGATCTCAGCCTGGAGGCTGAACGTGAAACGAAACTTCGTGCCATTGCGGCGTCAGTGTAACAGCTCAAGAGCACTTCGCACCGATCTCATATGTTTCTCAGGACTCGTGCTGCCGTTCGCCACCAATTCATCATTGATTTCCTGGATCTGTGGAATCCTGCGAGCAGTCTGGGTCTCAGCAATCTAAATGATGGTGTTGTGGGCATATTTGGGTTCGTTTCTTCGTTTCCTTTCGTGTCCCATTTATTTAATTCGCGCAGTGTCATCTCTTCTGTGATGGCCTTAGAAAAACAATGGCACGCAGTTGGCGGGAAGAACTGAAGCATGCTGTACAGCTGGCATTATCGGTCGAACACTGTTACTCACTATTAATTTACTTTATCGAACATACCCCGCTACATCAATGTGCGGAATCCTTGTCTCGAAGGTTTACTGCACGTTGCTCTTCTCGTAAACGCAGGTATTCAGTGCGGACGCGTTCATAAGGCTCCGGTCCTGTGCTAAAAAAACAAGAGTTGGAAACAGATTCCATAGCTTGAACACGTACTATAATAGTATACAGTCCTCCATCTTGTGTAGCTGCTTACGACATGCCCATGCAACAGATACTGTTCGTCCAGAAACGCAGTCGGCGAATTCTTGATCTTGTTCAGCAAAGAAAGTCTGAGGCTGCTGCGAGTCGTACCTTTGACTACATCATGGCATTCCTTGACAGCGCGTTCCTTGGTGATTTTGAGGAGGTTTTCTAGTAAATAAGTAAGACGACAAGGCAAGCAAGCAATTGTACCTTCCTCTCGACGCGACAGCGCGTTCATGGTTTGAAAAGAAATGCTGCTGATTGGTCGTGTTGATGCGTGAATTTGATCGGCTGTACCGGGCCGACACCTCTTCCGCTGACTCTACCATGTCTCGGGCGTTTCGTGCTGTGAAGCGAGTATCCTTGACTCGTTCTCGCTCTCTTGCAACGGCAGCACCCACCGCAACCGCCACAAATTCTAGTTTCAGAGATGCTTTGGCTGCTGGCCCTTCGCTGGACGAGTTTATTTCTGGGGATGCTCCCCACGACCGAATAATTCTGGGAAACCCGCGCGGGTGAGCGCCAATCTTCCAGCACTTTGCGGTCGTTTGAGTTCATCCAGACCGCGGCTTCCCGCCCATCTTAAGACCGCCATCCCTTCGGGTGAATCCTTTAGTAAAATCAAGAAAGACCTCCGAGGCCTTGGTCTCCACACCGTATGCGAAGAGGCGCGGTGTCCAAACATTGGCGACTGCTGGGGCGGTAAACCAGGCGCGACAGAGGCTGAGGGTCGCAGCGCCGCGACTGCAACAATTATGGTGACTACCATCTTGCTGCTTATTAAATGGTTTATTCAGCCCGAACCTAGTTGATGGGCGATACTTGCACCCGTGGTTGCAGATTTTGCTCTGTGAAGACGTCGCGGGCCCCTCCTCCTCTGGATCCCCACGAACCCGAGAATACAGCGGAGGCTATTAGTCGCTGGGGCTTGGGATACATTGTCCTGACCAGTGTCGATCGTGATGGTTCGTCCTTTCTAGTTCCACCTTACCCCGAAGTTAATTCGACGCACAGACCTTGCGGACGGAGGTTCTCATCATTTTGCTGAGACTATTCGAAAGATCAAGCAAAAGTATGATTGAGTTCCATATTTTAGTAATCCACTTATTTTGTACAGAGCACCGCAGATACTGGTGGAGGCTCTGACTGGCGACTTCTGGGGCTCTCTCAAAGATGTCTCCGTTGTGGCCAAATCGGGGCTCGATGTGTATGCCCATAATATCGAAACAGTGGAGCAGCTCACGCCCTACGTCCGTGACCGCCGCGCGACCTTCCGTCAGAGTCTTCAAGTCCTTGAGCACGCAAAGAAGGAGGGGGTTCGAATCACCAAAACAAGTATAATGCTCGGTCTCGGCGAGACGGAAGAGCAACTTCTGCATGCACTCAAAGGTATGTTGCACTCTTTCAGTCCTACTCGTGTATGAATTTCCTTCCCAGAGCTTCGCAAAATCGACGTCGACGTTGTTACCTTTGGACAATACATGCGACCGACGAAGCGACATATGAAGGTAGAACGGTACGTCGAACCAGCGGAGTTCGATAATTGGAAGAAGGTCGCGGAGGACCTCGGATTTCTATACGTTGCCAGTGGGCCCCTCGTCCGTAGCAGTTATAAGGTGAGTTTTTTCAAAAAAAAAAGTCCAAAGAATGTTATCTGAACTGCCTTCAGGCCGGAGAGTTTTACATTGAGAATGTGCTTCGTGGTAAGGGAGCAGAGAACAAGGCGAAGACATTGCTTGCCAGTCACGATTCCGCGGTCCTAGCGGCGGAAACCTAGAGTTCTCTATCTCAAGATTATAATAACCCATGTCTAATAATCACTTGTAGCACTATAGACCACTCGCGAAACAACCACAATTCAATATTGCCATGCGACTTCATTGTTCTAGCAGCACTAAACGTGGAGTTTGTGACTCGAAAGCGTATCCCCTAGGGGCCTCAAACGCCGCCAACGATTTGGACAGCTGAAGGAGAAGTTGGTCGGAACCAAGTAGGCGCTACATATACATGTCGTTCGCCGATGAGCTTGTAGACGAGATCTATGAGACGTGGTCTTCGTCGGCGAACGCCTCGTCATTGCTGCAACCCCAGACCGCCTTCCCCGTTCATGTCTCTGTATTAGACGATATTAATCGACATCCTGCACTTGCTGTCTGGGACAGATGAGCGACCTGAGAAATGTAGATGGACCAGAAAGTTGTGATATGAAATGACAAGTGACTGCTCAGCTGCGGTAAACTCCGGTTCTCACGCTCACAACTTTCGCCTCCACACAAAAAAGTCACCGTCCTCGACTTGCGCCTTCCTCAAAATGGTGCGTCTCACTCTAGGTACCGTCCAGCTAACGTGAATGTTTTGCAGGATTCCTCCAAAGCCCCCGTAAAACTCGCCACAGTCATCAAGGTCATTTCTTGCGTCTGTTGGAACATGCGCCTGTGCTGAAGGAATACTTGTCTCTCGCAGGTCCTAGGGAGGACTGGATCCCGAGGAGGTGTCACCCAAGTCCGTGTCGAGTTCATGGACGACACTACCCGCACAATCATCCGGAACGTGAAAGGCCCCGTCCGTGAAAAGGACATTCTTGCTTTGCTGGAGAGTGAGCGCGAGGCGCGGTACGTCGTGCATCTCCCCGGGATCTTGATACTCATAAAATTTCTAGTCGGCTGCGTTGATCTGCTTTCTCGTACCACGTATCTGTCCATGTCTATGATTCAGAATCCACTGCATTTCCCTTCGCCTCATCTGGTCGTCCTTTGTACGGCTACGCTTCTACTGAATTTTATGGTACATGGTAGATGAGCATATCTATGTGATTATGCATTGCGGGAAATCTTGGTGAACTGTTGAGCTTTTTATTTCGGACACAATATCTTTCATGAGTAGGCGAATCGGTCGTGATCGATATCTCTACTCGTCTTGATCCCTACTACTCCATGCCTCTGAACGCTGCCTATGTAACCTTGCTCACAAAGGTCTCCTACATCGCGGGAACCCTCGTGCTGGACCATGGACTCAAAGAGACCCAGTCCAAATACCCTCTCGTCGTTATGGTCACGCCAGAATTGGGGCAAGAGAGTCGAGACATCCTGAAGAGGCACGGAATTCCGATGAGAGAAATACAACCCTTGAAACCCGAGGAAGGTGTCCACAGTCTCGCCGCTGCCGATGAGCGATTCCGCGATACTTGGACCAAGCTTCGGCAAGCCATCTCTGTTGGAGATGCGCCAAACTGCGCTAATATCCCAGCAGAGCTTTTGAGCTTGAAGAATTCGATGTACGCTGTCCCGTCCCTTGCATCCGATTCAGTTCTCAAATTTCCGGTGCGGTTTAGCGAGTTGTCCTACTCGACTCCGACATGGTCGTGAAGGAAAATATTGACGATTTGATGGAAGTGAACTTACCCCAGGGCGGGATTGCAGCGACTCACGTCTGCGCGTGTAACCCCCGTAAATTTCCCCACTATCCTGCCGATTGGTGATTATCCCTTCCCTGCCTGTTGGAGCCGGTGCTCATCGCGAACATCAGGATACCCGAAAATTGCGCATATACCGTCATTTCCGGTCCGACAGAGCCTTCGCCCGCCCCAGTAATCAACCACGTCCTCACGGCCAACTCAACTCGGGGACGGTCGTGCTCGAACCCTCGCTTGAGCTCGCGAAAAGCCTGTACCATTTCCTGGCGACAGACGAACGTGTTGCTACATGGAGTTTCCCAGACCAGGACCTTCTCACTGCATTCTTTCATGGGAAATGGACATCCCTTCCGTGGTACTACAATGCACTGAGGACCCTTCGCACCATTCATCCTCAGATGTGGGACGATGATGTTGCTCGCTGTGTGCACTACATTTTGGCAGACAAGCCGTGGCAAGTGAAACTCGAAGACTCAAAAGAGTTCGAGGTTGTAAATAGCTGGTGGTGGGCTCATTACACGAAGGTGAATGAGAAGCTACGAACGGAGGACATAGATGGGTGGGAAATTGTTTCAGCTGTTGTTGTGTCGTAGACTGTATCATGGAGGGGGGTTAGAGGGAGTAGAATAGGTTACAGAATTTTTATAGGGAGTAAGTATACACAGTTAGTACATTGGAACTTGTCAAACTAGACAAACTAGATTATGGTCGCCAGGAAACATGAACTTCGTCCGTCCGAAACCTACCATTCACAATGAATCCACAATGAGATTGTTAAAGGTCACGGCGTACCGTTGAGTTGTGGTGCTTTTTGGCAAAGGTGTTTCGAAGCCCATGCGAAAACTGAGCAGCCCGGCTTGTGCAATCATGATCCCGTTATCGATGCAGAAGCTGAGATTCTACGGTCAACTTGACTGCACATATTGAAAACCTTCGACCGACCGACCTCTCGTCCATGGCGAAAACTTTTCCTTCACGTTCCTCCGCCATAATACGCATCATCTCTTGCAAGCGCTCGTTGCCTGCAAAAGAATAAAGCGATTGGTCATCGTGACAATAAATGCTTACAGCCAACACCCCCGACAATAAGAATCTCTTTACTTCCGATATGGGCCATTGCTCGCTCTGTGATCTCGACGAGCATGGCATATATTGTTTCTTGAAGGAGAAACACAGATCAGCAGGCGTGATGATATCTTGATCATTAGGATTCTTCGGCTGGCCATCTGCCCGAAACCGTTGTCGAAAGTATACGCTTCCACCGCCGTCAGAATTCCGGAAAAGCTAACGTCCATGCCTTTTGGTAGGCGTATGGTAACGGAAGCAGACGTTTCCCCCTGGAAGTAGTATTCAGATCCGAAAAGACTGCAGAAAATGAGTGAGCACTTTTTCGCTTCCTGTTCGATATTATACCCGGGGCGGGATCGTTGCTCAGGTCAATGACCCGTGCAAAGCGGTCGAGACAGTTCCCCAACAGCAATGTCCAGTGTCTCGCCAAATATACGGTAGCATTGTCGTGAATATGCAATCACTTGAGTGTTGCCGCCGGAAACATAGAGCACGACAGGGTTTTGTGCACCGGTAACTTCGCGACCCATTTCGATATCTGTATATTGGAATGAAGGCCTGTTTCTTAGTAGTACGAGGCACGCACGACCGACGCAATGATTGACACCTATAAGCGGTTTGTCGAACAGAAGTGATAACGTGCGCGCTACTAAAGCAACAGATTGCAGGGGTGTGCACCCATACCAGGGCCTCAATTAAATGGTCAAAAGATGGTTAGGAGCGTCATGAACAATGCGCTACCTTGGTAAAGCAGATACAATCGACATCATGCATAGAAACATTGGCCTTGACTAGACATTCATTGATCACTTTGAGAGCCCATTCACGATGGTGGAGTGCAGTGTCTCTCGAGGCTGGAAACCTTCGCCAGAGGAGTGATGTAGGTATGTCGGACATTGGATAGGACAGAGGTAGAACCGTCTTCTAGATGCTTGATTACACCTGCTCCGAATTTGTTCGCAGATCCTTCCAAGCCAATAGCCAAGTAGGGTCGATCTATATGGCCCAATTAGCGCGAACCTGTGCTATACGCTAGACATCGAACCAGGATTCTTGAGGCGGGGTCTGGCGAACACGTCCAGGCATCGGAGGACTGGCGGCAAATGCGTCGGAGTGGATGATCGAGATTAAACTTGAAGTAGCTCGATTGGGAAATCAGTTCTTCGGCTGGCTGCATCATCATAGTGCCAAACAAACGCGTCGCGATCGAAAATTGTGACATAACACTCCTATGTAGTCTGTCACAGCATAAAAGAGGCGGTCAGCCACATTTCGTCTCATTCTCGCTTTCTCCTTACCACTATCATCTCTGTCTGTCCCCCACTTCTCCTTCTTTTGCTTATCACTATGATACAGCCGTCACCTATCGCAATCCTTCGGATTCTGCTTTTCCTGCTCCGTTAGTCGAGTCGAGTCGCCGCTGCTCCATACGTGAGTCCTCGCTGTGGTTCCTTTTCGTCGCCAGTCCTTCTGACAATCTCCCTCCTCTGTTATAGTCTCTTTCCCCAACCTCGCCTTGAACGTCGCTTCGTCAACTTGCGCCGCTCGCTCACTGGAGTTCGTCAGCCACCTAACGCTGGGTTTGCCACCCGCCAGTGAATTCTACTTCGCTCCACGCTTACCAGTGCCGCTCACATCGTCTATCCCAATTAGCTCGATTTCGACTCACCACGCTCAAGAACACGGTCTCCAAATTACTGCACAATCACACGCGACGCTGAGGGGCGTTCGACCTACATAAAAGCTGGCATGATAGCGGGCTCACGCCTGCGACTCGGAAACGCGCTATCTGGACCGGCGTCCCTTCGCGCCGTTCAGCTCTGGTGTCGAGGGTGGTTCAAGGCGCGATGTGCCCTCGGGTGCGTCACGCCCCACCACAGCAGGTTCCACGGACACTTGGTTGTTGTCGACCCCCGTACGGCTCGGGCTTCAGGTCCAACTATCCAGTGTCCGTGCGGACCATGTAGAGTCTGGGGGACCGGCAACGGGACCTGCGTGTGTGCGAGCGGCGATTCTGGTGTCGTGTGTGGTCCACAGTCTTGAGTTTCTCGGTGGTGAGTACCTCGTCTCTCCTTCCACGACTTGCTAACAGCGTAGCTGGTCAGCTTCAGCCCAGTCCTTCTGACATCCTCCTTCCTCTGCAGATCTCTTTCATCGACCTAGCCTCAACTTCGCTTCAACTTGCGCCACCCGTACTTTTCTTGGAATCTGTGAGCCACTGCCCTCGAACTCATTATTTGCCTTTACAGTTACTCCGCCGCCTGCCAGTGAGTTCTACGTCGCTCCTTGCTTACCACTGCCGCTCATGTCGTGCCAGCTTGACTTCGCCCGACTCACGGCGCTCAGGAACACGGTCTCCAGATTACTGCACAATCACACGCGACGCTGAGGGGCGTTCGACCTACATAAAAGCTGGCATGATAGCGGGCTCACGCCTGCGACTCGGAAACGCGCTATCTGGACCGGCGTCCCTCCGCGCCGTTCAGCTCTGGTGTCGAGGGTGGTTGCAAGGTGCGGTGTGCCCTCGGGTGCGTCGCGCCCCACCACAGCAGGTTCCACGGAAACTTGGTAGTTGTTGACCCCGTACTGCTCGGGCTTCAGGTCCAATTATCGAGTGTCCGCGCGGATCATGTAGAGTCTGGAGGACCAGCAACGGGACCTGCGTGTGCGAGCGGCAATTTTGGTTTCGCGTGTGGCCCGCAGCCTTGAGTATCTCGGCGGTGAGTACCCCGCCTGCCTTGCTCTATTCCACGACTTGCTAACCGCATAGCTGACCAGTTTTTCGCAATCGTTGTTTTGTGGTGATTTTGTAGTTCTGTCGCCCGTGCCTCTTGTATTCCTTCCATATTGCATATTCTTATTCTGGAACCGTTCCGCTTGTTGAATCTTCAAGTTTGCCGTTTTCAATGAGACATAAGTCCGGACCGTTCCTACACGAACATGGCTTTACCAAGAGTAGGACCGTAACGCCGACACCTTCATGCCATAGTTTCCTCTCGCCGCGGACGTTTGTAGTCTGGACCGCCACCTTCAGATCTTCTTTTATTATTCGGGGTATTGTTCGCAGCCAGCAGCCCTGCGTAGAGGGCTTCATCAAAGCCGATGCACCTCAGACGGATGCACGGTACGAGGCGCACACCACTGTCATACTGGGCGCGAATGGCAATGGTCTTGGAATCATTTTCCCTGCTGGCCGTGGTTGTTGCGTAATTTTGTTGTACCTGGACAAATAAGTTAATCCTTAGCTCAACGTTGAGCAAAAGCAAGGGAAATTACAATGGGTGATAGTGTACGCCACTCGTCGACGCTGAGCGGTGCAACGCGAGAAATTTCATAGAAGCCCATGTAAGTCACCTCGAGAGACTTATTTCCGCCAGGTGGAACAGACAGAAACAAATTGAGCTGCTCTGGCTCTCGAAAAGTTTCGCTTTCGCTACCTAACCCCACAAACAAGTAACCATGCTGTCCTGGGGAGCGAGGACACCAAGGATTTTGATTTTGGTTAGGACAAAGAAACTTTTTTATGTTGCAGGACTTGGCCAAAGATTTTTGCAAAGCGATTCTGGTGGGGATGAGTCCGTGTCAAAACGAAGTGCTAGACTTACTTCACGATCAGTGGCTGATGACTGCCCCCGAGAATCGCAGACAAAAATCCGCGGGTGAAGATTACAGACTCGCCAACGTCCGGCACAAATTCGGGGAATGCCTCGAGTTCTTTACGGCGACGCTTGGGAAGAGGTGTCAGGTATGAAGGCTTGAACCCCAAAGACTCGACAACGATGATATCGTCTGGGTCTTCATCTTTGATCGGTAGTACAACAACAACACTCTCTGGCTGAGGTCGAATCACATTATCAGTGGTCGCCGGGTTCGAGTTATTTGCGGCGCGGGGAGGCTGACTGGAGGAAGCATTTTCTAGCTGCGGCTGAACCGCATTACCACTCGTCGTCAAACTCGGTGTCATCGGGAGTATCTCCGCCAATGCTCGAGGTCTCTCCTGGCCGGTACTTGCAGCAGGCGTTGGCTCTGGGTTAGCTTGCCTGACTGATCGTGACTGTCCCGCGTTTGCTTGCGCCTAAAGAATGAGACTGTTGTATTGAAGCCTGCATAGTATAGATAATTCACCTGAGCAAAGACTGACAAAACCTCAGCTCTGAGACGGTTAGTGTGTGCAATTTGCTCCTGGCGATGATTTCAACAAAGTTCTGGAAAACAAAGTGATCTCGAACCTCATTGTTTTGCTGCTGTAGTTCAGTGAAAGCCGTCGTCTGTAATAATTAGCTCAAGATGCCGCGGTATTTCTCGGCAAAAATCGAATAAGTACCTGGCGATGTAATTCCACTTTGGTCCTGTCCAGTTCGGCCTGAACGCTTAAATAACCCTCAAGGAGCCGTTGATGTGTTTCTCGATCGACGCTGTCTTGCAATTTCTGCAGCTCTGAACGCTGAGTCGCAATTTTCTCCTTGTACACTTCGCTATCGAGGCGTAAAATGCTTATTGTCCTAGCGAAATACGAGTCCATCCCTCGAGCTATCTTTGAACCATATTCCACTCACGAATTGAGCGCAGTGTTTTCACAACGCGTCCACTGATCGTAGTTCAAGCGCGGGAGTCAGTTTTTGGACGAGCATACTCACTTCCAGTTCTGCGTGCGCCGTCGTAAGTTGGTCCCGAAGGAGAGCCAACTGGTCGAGGTCAGCCGCCCATTCGCGCATCAAATCGCGACGGAGGGCATAATCGATCGAAGATGAAGGTAAATCGGTGGACATTCGCGCTGGTTATTTGCTGGTTTGGAGATTTTCGTCACGGACGCGTGACAAACGCGTGACAATGGGATGTCAGCGAGGGAGTGTATCTTTCAATTCTATATAAAGCACTGTGCAAAGTTCAAACGGCCACGAGCATTTTAAAGTCGGTCGATCAGACGCGACGCGAAGAGACGACTTATAACATGAATGTTAACGGGTTCTCGAGATACCCTTTGAACGCGGCCATCCACCGTGCAGCAACCGCACCGTCTACCGTCCGGTGGTCCGAGCTCAGCGTCGCCTTCATGATCTGCACAGTCTTGAACCCGCGCTCGTCCTCGGGGGCGGGGACAAGTGTCGCCTCGGTTGAGCCGACGGCCAGGATGCAGGATTGTGGGGGGTTGATAATGGCCGTGAAGTGCGAGACGCCAAACATGCCGAGGTTGGATATCGTAAATGTTCCGCCCTGGAGAAAATGAATTGACCTAGGAAAAAAAAATGGAAGAATGGAGGGGGAAGTACCTGGTATTCCGCGGGAGCCAGTTTACCGTCGCGCGCCTTCTTTGCCAAGGCTTTGGTCTCTGCGGAGATCGTTGCGAGACCCTTTGAGCCAGCGTCTTTGACGATGGGCGTGATGAGGCCCGTAGGAGTAGCGACCGCGACGGAAATGTCCGCCTTCTTGTACCTATTGAATCCAACGAATTTGAGAACGAATGAGGCGCGTAATAAAAAAAACATAGCGTACGTCCGTATAACCTCTCCGAGCCACGCAGAATTGGCTTCGGGGACATCGGCGAGGGCACAGGCGACGGCCTTGACGATAAAATCGTTTACGCTTAATTTGGCCGACTTGTCCTTCTCCGTCAAAGTCTTGTTGAAGACCTCCCGCAGCTTGAGCACCTTGTCCATGTTGATGTCGACCGTGACGTAGTAATGCGGCAGCTCCTGCTTCGACTGCGTCAACCGCGCGCCGATGGTACGGCGCATGTTCGAGATGGGGGTGTCGACGTATTCGGGCAGCTGGGCGGCGGGAGGCTGGGACGCCGTGGATGTCTCCTTCGCGGAGGATGGTGTGTATTTCTCAACGTCTTCTCGGATAATACGGCCGTTTGGACCAGAGCCAGTGAGTTTACCGAGCGGAATGCCGCGCTCGAGCGCGATTTTTTTGGCAATGGGAGAAGCAAATATACGATCGCCGGAGGGAAGGTCGGTTTTCTCGGACGACGGGCTCGAAGAAGATTTCGGAGTAGAAGAAGCCGGCTCAGTCTTGGGAGGCGGGGGTGCAGGCTCGGATTTCTCTGCAGGAGGTGGCTTGGAAGCGGATGCTTTTGAGGCCATGTCGTCGGCACCAGACAAATCATCACCCTCCTCGGCGACTATTGCTATGGGTGAGCCAACCTGGACGTTTTTGGCACCGTCTTGGGCCTGGGTTCGACGTTAGTTTTCTTCACGAGGTAATGGCAAAACACACACAATTATCTTTGCGAGGATGCCGTCTTCTGTGGCCTCCACGTCTATCGTCGCCTTGTCGGTTTCCTGACGTCCGCGTCAGCTCGGAGAACGCGGTCTGGCATATTACGAGTGCTCACAATTTCGAGAAGGACCTCTCCCGTTGAGAAAGAGTCTCCCTCTTTCTTTTTCCAGGACGCGATGCCGCCCTCGGTCATGGTCGGACTCATTGCAGGCATATTGAACTGAGCAAGAGCACTTCTCCGCGCAGAGGCATGGAGACCTGCAAATGCTGGTGAGCTGGGAGAAATAAGAGCAGCAAGTGCAGCGTACGGCGCGCAAACACGCGAGCAAGAGAGGCCATGGTGGAAGCAAATAACGAACCGGAAATAATCGGATGCAGATTTGATTTGCTCTAAAAGTTACAGGCAAACACCACCATGTCCAATTGCGTTCTTCCTGGTCAGCCCATCCCTGTCCCAAAGAACGCGCCACTGCCACAGCTCGGCGGCGGAATATATGTGCGAGACTCGGAATTAAGAGCCAGTCTGGTAGGGATTCCTCACCAGGAGGGACCGGTCCGTGGACCTGATATTTTTTTCGTGATTACGGATTGAAACACAGAGCAGGTATTATCTATCTCGCGCGTGCGGCCACAACCTCCCGCAATAAACTCGGTTGTGCTGGGGTCCGTTATTCGCCTGTCGCCGCTACAGGCCACACTCTCAATATCTGTGGTCGATGGCGTGCCATTGCCTGCAGGTGAAGAGTTTACAGGCGTGATTCGCACACAAGACGTGCGCGCGACAGAAAAAGACCGCGTCAAGATTGGAGACTCGTTCCGTGGCGGCGATGTTGTGCGCGGTGTGGTGGTAAGGGCGCGTCGACGCGCGTAGTTACCCGCTCCTCACGCGTCGGATAGATCTCGCTGGGCGACGCGCGCAGCTACTTTGTTACGACGGCTAGAAACGATCTTGGGGTCGTGTTCGCGGTGAGCGAGGCGGGCAAGACGATGGTGCCGGTCAGTTGGAAAGAAATGCGCTGTCCTGGTAGACTTGCTTCTTTCTATCCTCCGCGACCCAATTGACTTTCTTACAGAGACAGGCAAGCTGGAAAAGCGCAAGTGCGCAAAGCCAGAGTAGGGAGCAATACTTAGTAGGAGTAAGACTGGAGCAATAAAACTGTTTGGATTCAAAGCGTGTAGCAAAATAGAGCTAAATCAGAACATCGGGTAACAGAGGCGTTCAATATTATACTAATGACCGCCGTGCTCTCCCCTCAAGATCCTCTGCGCAGGGACCGTCTCATGTCTCTCGACGACAATCAGCTCAGGTATCCCGCCTTTCCTTCTTCTCCTCCCGTCGTTCATCTCTTCGTCCAAGCTACTCCTCGTCCAACGATTGGCGCGAAAAGTACAATGAGGTCAATACTCAGTCGCAAATATCTGTAGCAGCACTCATAGGACCATAAAGGTCGCCGACATGCTCGCAGAAACTCGTGCAGAACTCGACGAATTTCAAATCGCGAGCAGGGAGCTCGAAGCCGAGCTGGAAGCTGAGCTACAGAGGACCGAGAAGTCCCAGCAGGATCTCAAGGTCAAGGTCGCCCGTGCAGAGTCAGAACGAGACGAATGGAAGGTTCGACGCCTCTCCTGTCCATCGTCGCCGTTATAATTGACTATTGCTTGCGCGTCCCAGTCCAAGTTCATGTCGCTGCAGACAACACATAATACCGCAACAACCACCCTCCAGCGGGAACTGGACAAACTGCGGCAGGAGCACCAGCAGGCAAAGGTCCAGCTGCGCGAGCTCGAAATGGGCACCGACGACCTCGAGCGAAACGAGCGGGCCGTATCGTCAAGTCTAGCGGACATGGAATCTAAATACTCACGCGCCCTGGAGGAAAAGATTCTGCTCGAGCACGAGCTTCTCGACAAAGCAAACCTTGAGGAAGAGTGTCAACGGCTCAAGGACGAGCTAAGAGGTGCGTCGCACGACACTGCTTAGCCTGGCTCTGATTTGTCTTGCCTCCAGATGCCAATGTAGAGGTCTCCATACTGAAAGACCAATTAGCGGCTCAGCCCGCTTGGGACAATGCTTCTTCTATTGCCCATTCCTCTCATTTTCCTTCAATTGCCCCTCAATCAGAGGACAATCTCCTTAATACACCAGCGCCTACGGATCTTCAACTCGAAGACCTGACTCCCAGCACGGATAGTCTTCCTTCGGTGGATACTACATCCCTGGATACCACGCCACGAGCGAAAGCCCAATTTGCATTGGTCAATCGCTCAGGCGCCGCACCTTACAAATCCAGCATATCCACACCCCCTGGAAGCTCAGGCATCGCCCGTTCGAGCACTCTACCCTCCCTCTATAGCCCGCGTTCTCCCAGTTACCGCCCACCCACGGCCCGTAATCCGTCGACTATGAGCACAAACTCCACCTCAAGCACGACCTCAACTCGAAAAACAAGGGTGTGCAGATGGTGTCGGAGATGCGCGCGCGGGTACGGAATCTAGAGCAGAAGATCCACACCCGTGTACCTCGGCTACGTATGGGTAGCATCACTGGGCGACCAAACGCGAATGCTCTTGCTGCATCTACCATGACAAACGGGTCTACGGGATCCACCAAGCCTTCTGTGCGCTCAAGCTGGGAGAGTCTGACATCAACACGTCGGAATGTTGACAATCCGAAGCGCGGCAGCGAATCCGAATCGGACAAAGACAAGTCCAAGAAGCGGGACTCTGCAGGGTGGGTCCTCATTATGGAGGACTCGCCGTCGCCGCCAAAGCCGAAACCCGGAGAACGACGAAGGGCTTCGAGTCCTCTGGGTATGATTCCATTCCGTCCCGCTGCCTCCACGTCAGCCGTTTCACCGACGCTGCCACATACAAGTAAACCATCCAATCCTTTGAATCATTCCACTATGCCTCCAAGCGGTCTGAAGCGACCGCAGTCACGACTTTCCGGTGGCTCTACAACCGCATCCATCCCTTCATCTTCCTCATCCTCCCGGCCGGCCACACCGACGTTCCTGCCGATTCCGTCTGGGGGGCTTACACACACACCAGGCGGGCTCAAGCGGTCGACGGGACCGTCGGCACCGAATAACCCGTATTCGTCGAAGCGCTCGTCTCTGGGGGTATTGGGCGCAAGCACGTCTTTGTCTGCGATGCCGCCCCCGCCCGAGCCGCGAGAGCGAGAGCGGGAGCGACCAACGACGATGCCACCGCCGCCGCGACCAGGCTCGGGCACGCCGTCATCCCTCGGTAGCACCGTGAGCTCGAAGTACAGCATCGGCGACGGCGGTAAGACGCTGCCGTCGCTGCCCGGCGGTGCGCATGCGAACGTGACGATACGAGCACCGAAACCTCTACCGTCCATACTCTCCCAAAGCCGGATAGGGCGTCCGAGCAGCACGGGCATCTCCGGGGGGCGCAAGAGCGCGGGTGACGCGGAGGCAGAGGGCCTGAGGCCGCGGTCGGGGAGCACAGTAATGTAATTTGAGGATGGGTGGAATGTATATGCTGTACTTACGACGAATATATTATGTCCTTTTCTTTCGATTATATTATGTAATATTCGGGGCTCACTCCTTCCTTCCTACGCTCACCGTTCCAATGTCTTCCACACCAGAACGCTCGCTGAATCGACAGGTGGTGCTAGAGGAGGACGAGTACATGGAGGCGCTGTCAAACATTATCGCGCGCGATTTCTTTCCGTCGCTGGTGCACCTTGATGCGACCAATGGGTACCTCGACGCCCTGCGGTCGCAGGACCCGCATCTCATCAATGCCTCGGTGCGACGGCTGGAGGAAATCGGTGCCACTCCCCTCCAGCGGCCAATGCAGACTCCAGGGCGCACACCGTACGCCGCCGGGCCGTCTGAGACGCCCCTCAGGCGAGGCGATGGCCCGTCTGCAGCGAAGCGCGCGCGGTACGACTCGGACTTGAGCCTCGACAGCTTCCAGGCACGCTACACGTCAGAGGATAACTCGAGCTTCACGCAGATATTGGACGAGGAGAACCGCAAGCGCAAGGAGCGGTGGGGCTGGGCGTGGGATGCACAGAAAAGGGTGGAGGCGCAGAGGGAGCGGCTGCTTGCGGATCGGGAGAGGCTGATGATTGAGCCACAGAGCGTTGTAGGCGTGCGGGAGAAGTTTCTCATCGAGGCTCCGACGCCGAAGGGGCCCATTGAAGATGCGAAGGAGAAGGAAACAGAGACAGAGGGCGGCGAGGAGCAGAAGGAGGACAAGGCCCTCATCGTGGTGTCCTCCGAGGACACAGTGGACGTTATGGCCCCGCAAAAGGACACTCGCCCCGCCGGCGTCGATGGTTGGAAATTCAAAGTATATTTACTTCGTTTCCTACATTTCCTGTGCTAAATCCACTATAGGCCCGCAATTCGCTCATGTTCTCCCCAGACGCGGACGAATCTCCCTATCACACCCGTCCCACAGTACCCATAAGCGACCCACGCGCCATCGTTCACGGCAGCACTCGGCTCCCCGAACAGGACGACTCGCGCTCCAACACCCGCTCATTGTCTGCGCCGCCGAGCCCGACTCGAAGCCACATAAATGCAGCCATCATAGGCACACCTTGTGGGTTTATTTTCTCTGCTCCTCAGTGTTCAAACTCAGGTGTCTGCAGATCGCCCACGATCGCCCACAATAAATAACTTTTCGCTTGTCCCGAACCTCCCTTCGCCCACGCCCGACGAGCTGGGCCCAGCAGCGGTCAAGCAGCTCATGACGTGGGGAACGCTCACCGCGACGCCGCGCATAATATCTCAGTCAGACGACCTGCCACCTCCCAGCACTCCGTTCCATCTCCCGGCGCCAACGTCGCGCGAGAACGTTGCGCACAAGCTGTCTAATAACGCGTCGAAGAGCTTGCGCGTCAAGGCCGGGTTGTTGGGGCTTGGCGGTCGGACGCCGGGTATCGCGTCTCGGACACCAGCGAGCCTGTCAAAGAAGGGGGCGATGGCACCGCCGAGTTGGACGCCGCGGCGCTCAGAGGCGGCGGGCAATTTGACGCCTGCGGCGCGGCGGCTCCTCGACCGGACGACAATGGGAGCAATGGCTTCACGGAGGGCAGAGGCCATGGACCGAATAGCGGGGTGGGATGGGAAGCAGAAAGATTTGAACCGTGTCAGATGGACACCGACACCAAGTGCTGCGCCCAAGCGATAGATAGTGTACATTTATTGTAACATACTTAAGTTTCCGATATCCGACGTCGTTTGGGGTCTGGCTGCTCGTCGTCCTTGGCGTCTTCCTTGACTTGTGGCGCCGGTTTGGGTTTCTTCTTTACCACCACACCCTTAAGTGGGCCTTTCTTGCGGGCCGGTGCTGGAGGTTTGGAAGGAGGCGCCGCGACCACGGGTTTGGGTGCTATTGGGGGAGGGTTGTTGACTGCATTGTTGCGTGCAGCAACGGCTCTGGAATGGGTTAGAAAAAGATATCGACGATAGAGGCAGGTTACTCTTTGAAGTTCTGCACTTCCTCGCCGTCCTTTTCCCTGCGCTCCCGTTCCTCGGCCTCCTGCCGTTCACGCAACGAGTCGAGAAACATGATCTCGTCCTCCTCGAGGGCACGGAACTGGTTGGCGAGCTTGGTCTTTTCCTCCCATTCCTCCTGCTTTGCGATCTACGAGGGTGTTAAGAGCGAAGATACCGAGTTCAGGGACACATACCTTGTTGGCGGCGAGTTTCTACGCGTCACACCAGGAGGGGCGCGTCAATACACGACGCAGTAAAGGATCTGCTGTGCTCACTTCCGCGAGACTGCGGCCGTCTGAAAAGTCCTGCTCCTGCTGTGCCGGGGGCTCCATGCCAATGCGGGCATAGGCTGCCTTCCACTGCTCATCCCGCCGAGCCTGTGTAGAACAGATGAACAGATGAACACCAACAAAGACGGCAAAAAAAGGTAGGGGACCTTTGCGGTCTCCACGTCGTCCTGGGAGACAAAGCGGGAGCCAATGCCGGCGCTGGAAAGGGAAGGGACCATTGCTTCCTCCATGGCTTGTGGTGGTTGTGGTACAAGGAATGACGGGTGGCTGTGGCTGTCCCTTGGGTCCCATTTCGGGCTCTGCAGCGGTCCACGATGTCCCTCCGCGCCTCGACGTCGACGGGCAATCGCTCGCCCAGCGGGTCCCGCCATTCGCATCCCCCGCCCCAAGTCTCTGTTATCACCTCTCCTCGTATCAATATTCTCTTATTTTATTTACCTCCTTCGCATCCTAATCCTTCTAATAGCCTGGGCAAGAGACGAACCTCCGTCTCCCACAGACGAGCCCCATTTCCACGACACCCTGCGCGCTGTCGATTCGCGGCCATCTGTGATCTCGTCTTCGAACTATGCCCCCTCAAACTCACCCAGTCGCTGGTGGGCCTTTACTCGGCCTCGTGGCGACTCGGGCGCGGCTCTGGATCCCCAGGTCATCCCTCCACTCCCAGATAGAAAGAGTGTCTCTTTCATGGATCGCTCCATCTCCTGGCTGCCAGCCCCCCGCGACACCACCTTTCCCCGACGGCACCGTCAGTTGAACCGGAATTGGAATCTGTCTATCACACTCCCCACTCCACCCGCAGGGGCGTTTACCGCGCAGCATAATGCTACGCCGGGTTGGGACGCTCCGTGGACGTCCCGCGTGGGTGCGCAGGGTCCGGCGGGCCATCACAATAGCGGAGGCTCCGCTTACAGCGATGAAGAGGATACCTCTCCTGTCGACCCCGAGAAAGACCACACAGTCTGGCAACGGCGGCGGAAGCGTGTGCGCGCATTTATTTTATCAAACACTTATGTCCCCTTGGTACGTTGATATTCGTCTCGTTTTCGTTTCTTACGGGGTCCACAGCTATTCCGATGTATAAACATCTCGTTCACCACAACGGCGTTGGCGATCGCCATTAGAATACGACTGCTCGAGATGCGCATGCATACCATGGGCGAATTGGGCAGTTCTCCGTATGTTTCCGTTTTCATCGTGAAAGCATGCAATTCATCGACGATCCAGGACATTGGTGATCATTTTTGCCCCTCCCACCCTGGTCCACGTTATGCACTCGATCTATGTACGCCGTTTTGTTTCGTGTCCAGAATTTCCGATCGTAACGAACTTTGCTCTAACAGCTTGAATATTTTGGACGGCCGCTAGGTCTATGGCGGACCTCCGCCAAGCTCGCACACACTCTTTCCGAAGTCTTTTTCATATGCGCGTGGTCCGCTGCGCTGTCACTCTGTTTCGACAATTTCTTCACATCCATAATTCCTTGCGCATCGGCGCACACGATATCGTGGTACAGCACCATCCCCCGGCCGCCTAAGCCGGATAATGATCCTGTTAGCGACGACAAGCGTTGCGACGATCAGCTAGGCGAGTCAACGCCCGCCGCTGGTTGCCCGTCGATAGTTATCTGACATCTTTACAGCTCTGATATGTCTGGTTGGGTTCGGTCTTTTGGCATACTGCGCCAACCTCATCATCAGCCTTTACCGCATTTTTGAAAAAGTGAAGTACCATCCGGCAACGCGGGGAAATTCCATGTCATGACACCGCGTCGCTGCTCGAGCAATTCTCGTTAAGTTATTAATTACTGCAATCTGTATCTACATGCTCGGAAACCAAGCTCTTGCCCCCATCCACCATCTTTATCTTTGCCACCATCTTTATCTAATGGATTGTTGCGTTTTACTTTGGTTGTACCTTGCTTGTGTTCTCCCCATCACACCACGGCAATGAATTGAATGAATTCCGTGGAGGGCACCACCGATACACTTGAGATGGACACCTTTTCGTCCCCTCGCCCGCCCCGCAGCAGCAGCAAGTCGGTGTCGCCCCCACGCACGCTCTCTCGATTACGAGCGACACGCGACTATGCGGTCGGCATCGGACTGCTTCTCATCGTGGTCATTCTATGGACGTCCTCCAACTTTGTCACCCAGGCCAGCTAGCCCGTCCGTATTGGCGTCATTATCTCGGGCTGACTCAATGTAGGGCATGTACCAAGGCGGATTCGAGAAACCGTTTCTGTGCGTTGCGTCTGATGTTTCCGCCTCCTCGCGCTCATTGAACCAAAATGAAGGGTAACATATTTGAATACGAGCGCGTTTGCGCTGTACCTCGTCCCGTTTCAACTGCGGCGGTGGTGGCGGCGGCGGCGGGGGTACGATGAACGCGGCCGCGGTAGGTATGTTGGTTCGTTCGCAGTGTCGTGTCGCTCGCGTGCCGATGGCTGCTGCTGCTAGGGCACACTACCAGCCCTTGGCGGTTGACTCGGTGGAGGTGTTACCCGAACCCGAGGTGCGTCGTCCATCGCACCATTACTGCGCGCTGACGGACGCGACCCAGCCTTTAGTTTCTGATCCCTCGGAGGAAGAACTTCCGCCTCTGACTATCCGGGAGACTGCCAGACTTGCTGCCACTTTCTGTTCTCTATGGTACGTTAGTCTCAGGACTTGCAATGATATAACTATAACGTGGTCTAGGTTCATTGCTAACTGGGCGGTCAACGCGTCCCTCGACTACACCAGTGTTGCGAGCGCCACCGTTCTCTCTAGCATGAGCGGTAAATTCTCCGCAGGCGGATTATGCACCCTTTCATTGTGTCCTAGGATTTTTTACCTTAGGGATTGGCAGACTGTTCCGTGTTGAAATGCTAACCGTTGCAAAAATCGGCGCCGTTATAACCAGGTCCATTCTGTTATACTCTCCGTTTCTATCTCTCATGCCAAACCTAAGTTTCGTTGGTGTCATTCTGGTATCTCTTTCCGATTCCGTGCAGCCTCAGCAGCCTGCCGGCCCCGCGTCGCGGCCCTTGGCCCACGCAGAAGATCTTGCTCCGCGCCCGAGACTCGGCGACGCACTCGCGCTAATATCCGCACTCTTCTACGCCCTCTACGTCATCCTTCTCAAAGTCCGCATGCGCTCCGAGTCGCGCGTCGACATGCAGCTCTTCTTCGGGTTCGTTGGGCTCTTCAACATTCTCGCGTGCTGGCCCATCGGCATATTCCTCCACCTAATCGGCGTCGAGACGCTCGAGCTTCCAAAGGGCGGCGCCGTCGCTGCGTTATTTATCAATGTACGTTTAGCTCTCCTCTCCCAGCCATTTCGCGTTGTGTTCACATATCGGGCAGATGGGCATAACGCTGTCTAGCGACTATCTCTATGTCCTCGCGATGCTGAAGACGACGCCGCTCGTGGTGACTGTCGGCCTGAGCCTGACAATCCCGCTTGCGGTCCTCGGGGATTTTATCCTCGGCAGGTTCACGCGGGGCCAAGTCATCTTTGGGGCGCTCCTTGTGCTGCTGAGTTTCGTCGTTGTCGGGCTGGACAACGAGAAGATTAAAAGGCCATCGGACGACGTGGATGAGGGTGATATCACCGTCGATGAGGAGGATTCTACCCGGGAACCTCTCGAACTCGCACGCGATTAGGGAAAGACTTAGAAATACATTACGCGTTGTTGTAGTCTGTTTCATTGGAATCGTAAAATAAAATCATTTAGCACCCGCCCCTCCGTTCTTATGGTCAGTAACCTGCCTGCTTGGCCTCAGTCATTTATGTACGTCGTGCACAGCCCAAGGATCGCCGGAAACGCGTCGGCGGGCATGAGCCGTCCGTGAAGCTCGGCAAGCGGCAGTTCGCCGTGCAGGAAAACGCGGTCGAGCATGTCGAGATCGGAGCCGCCGCAGAGCAGTCGGTACGCCCAGCACAACGGATAGCGCGCTAGTCGCCTCACGATTTTTCTTAGGCCGTAGATTTACTCGCCGACTCGGAGGACCCGCACGCACCAGCACTTAAGAAGAAAGAGAAGCAGCAATTGAAGCGGGAGGCGCTCCTCCAGCGGCTCGAATCGAGCCATTCGCCATATTCAAAGTCGCATGAGCGACGGCAGAAGCGCAAGGCGAAGGAGCGGCTTGCGGGCGGCGATTTGAACGCGATACAAATGGCGCTTGCGGCGGTCGACGAAGCGGAGGCACCGGAACTGCTACAGCCTGAAGACGCCATGCCAGAGGATGCAGCGAAGGTGAAGCAAAAAAAACAGAAGCCGAAGCCGGGCCAGATTGGGGAAGGCAAAGGCGCGACGCTGTCGAAGACGCAACGAAAAAGAGCCTTGTAAGTCGAGGTGCAAGCTGCACACGACCTCAATTTTATTCCTAACCTTCCAATTTCTAGGGAGATGGAGAAACTGAGGCATCCTCTTATACTGGCGAACCCCGAGTTTTCCTCCAATCCTTTTCAAGCAATTCGGACTCATGCACAAAACACTTTATTGCAGCATTGAGAATGCTGTTTGTTATTCACGAGCAATGGGTATATAGGGGATGCATTCCAAGGTCGTTACATCGTGATAGTGGTATTAGAATCCAATCGTAAAATTATAAAGGTAAGGCTCCGGAGGAAATAAAAATCGTGGGGGACCATAAACTTTCGGCGGTTCTACCTTCCATAGGCACGCTCTATCATTTGGTCGTGGATCATTCACTCCTCGTCGTCTTCGCCTGCGCTCCAAACTGTGCTGCCATTGGCGCTCCCGCTCCTGCTCCCGCCCTGACTCCGCCGAGCGCGCGCTTTCCTAGGCGCGATCTCGGTGAACCCTCCAGTCGAGCCCTTGGCTATTTCCGCACTCAGCGTCCGCTCGTGAGCATCGAGAGCGGCGAGAGAATTCTCGGCCTCGGCGTGCTCCAGGGCTTCCTGCGTAAGACCAGGCGCGCCAAGCCCAATCCCCAGCCCAATGCGGCCACTGCTATTCGAGTGCACGGAGGACGTGTCGGAGCCCTCGGGCGGCGCAGCAGCAGCGGGCGCACGGCTGAAGAACGAGAAGCGGCGGGAGGGCGTCGCGGGGACGCTCGCCGGCGCGGGCGCTGGGGGCGGAATGGACGGCGGAAACACAGGCGACGGCTGCGGCTGGATGCCCATGAGCTTCATCGTCGCGTTCATGCGTTCGCGCTCGCGTCGGTCGTTCTCGTCCTCGTGCGTCTCCAGCTTGCGTGCGTTACCGGTCACGGAGCCCGCGCCGGGCTTGAGCGTCAGCGGGCGCAGGTTCGGGTTCTCCGCGGGCTTCTTCTCCCCACTGAAGATGGAAAAGGCTTTCCAGTCGAAGGAGAGGGAGCGCCGCTGGACTTTAGGATTCGGCGGGGAGCCAATCTTGGGCGAGGAGGGGAGTATGGAAGCGGAGGTGTTGATTGGGGGTGCACCCGGGGTGGACGTCGAGCGCGCGACGATGACGGATTGCGGTCGGGGCTTCACGAAAGGTAGGTGCGGGGGAAGCGTCCTGGTCATAGGAATAGCCGTCGACGGCGTTTTTGGTGTTTGAGGCTCCTTCTCGTAGTCGACAGCGAGGACATGCTCGAAGCCTTCCTGAGAAATAATGCGATCGATAATCTTGGATGCATAGAGCGACAACGCCTTGTTGGCATCTTTGAGCGACTTGACTTCTGTGCGAAGGGCGTCGACATCGCTCATCGAGGCGCTGGGCTCCATACCGCCAGGAGTGTCGAAATCTTTGCGACCAGCAGAGGTCTTCTTGGAACGTTTCTTGCTGTTGAGAACAGACCGGTCCTGGTCATCGACCACATTACCGTCAAAATATCTTTGTTCTCGGCACGTCCAAGCTCTGCGGCGAGGTCAAGCCCAGGGCCAGTGATGGGCAAGTCTGCGAGTGATTCTCCGCGGATGCTGGGGGAATGGGACTGAGACCCCGTGCGCTTGCGGCCTGGGCGAATAGGTGGACGGCTTGAAGAAGGTGAATCTGTTTCGCGAGACGAGCTAAGACTGCGTTCGAGTTGTTGCTCGAGAGTCTCGACTTCTTGGCCGTCTTCCTCTTCTTCGACTTTGTCCAGAACACTGCGACCAGTGCTCCGGAGACTGCCAACATCGGCGCTGGCGCGCTCGTCTTCTTCATCATCCTCCTCGGTTTCGCCGTCACTGGAACCACCTGCGCCAACCTGCTCCATGACATTGAACTGACCGCTCAAGGTTCTTTCTCTGAGCAAGATCATGTAGCTCTCATTCTCCTCCTGCAACTCATGGTTGACCCGCTTGAGGTCTACCAACTGTGTCTGAAGGAGAACGAGGGTGCTTTGGAGGGACGAGTAGGAAGTAGACAGGGTAGAGAGCTCGAGACGCAGAGAAGTCATTTCAGCAGGCTCCGTTTCAGGGTCGTCCATATTCTGCTTGGAAGCATCGACTTCTTGTGGAGGTGGCTCTTCCACTTCCACATCGACGACGGACTCTGTCTCAGCGGTCGGAGATGAAGCATCGACATGAGGACGTTCGGGCTGCTTCCGACTCTGTGTTAACGACATGATGCGCGACTTGAGATGCTGCTCATTATCGTAAAATGCCTGGCGCTCGGCTTCGAAGGTGCTCGTCTGGAAGAAAGGTTGAGCATAAGTATTGGAAGGAAACGCCTCGGAGATCGGGATGACCTACCTGTTCGTTGTAGCGTCGCTGGACGTCTCTCTTCTCCTTCTCTAGTTCGCGGACCTGAGCTCTAAGATTCTCGGAGATCTCTATGCGCTGGGCAAGGTCGAGCTCGGAACGCGACTGGTCCGTGTAAAGCTCGTTGATTCTAATTTCGGCAGCATGCAAGGCCGAGGTGAGATTCGCATTCTCTGTGGAAAGGGTGGCAATTGTCTCGTCCTTGTTCTGCACCTGTACGAGGAGCTTGATGACAGGTCAGCGAGCGTGTTTGGGGCTGAAATTGCTGCTATTGCCGTACCTGCTCCTTCTGGTCCGTTTCTTGCTTGAGAGACGCCGTGAGCACGTCGCGAGGCTCCGTAGGCGCGACCTTGAGCGACGAGCGTCGTGCTGCGGCCGGAGCGAGCGAGGAGGAGACGCGTGGCGACGCTGTGGGCCGAGCAGCACCCCTTGCAGTTGTCGGAGGCGGAGACGAGGGGGTCGTCCTCCGCGCTGGCGGTGAAGCTCTTGCAGCCGTCGTGGCCATGGTGTTTCAAGACAGAATTTGTTGTTGCCGTCGCAGACCACGATCAAGCAATAATTGCTTCCACGTGCCAGCTGTCTTTTCTAACCGACCACTATATGCAGCATAACATGCTACACGCCATTCCCTCCGAGTCCCTCTTTTCTGTGCGCAGAACAGCCCCAGTTTACTCTTTGTTTCTCATGGTAAACTAGCTCTTGGCCGCCGTTCGCACAGCAGCTCCGCTGCCACCCATCCCAATTCCTAATTTTGGCTCTTTGAACTGGGGCGATGTCCTCGAAATACAGGGTCTATATCTCGGCTGTCGCGGATTTTATCGAGTCTGACTATGTAAGTCTAGGTCCGTCAGGCTCAGGCAAAACTCAACTTCTGTACCTTCTTCTGGCAACATGTACAATGCCCTGCTCTCTCGGAGGTTGGGGAAAGGCCGCCGTGGTCTTTGACACAGAGGGCAGCTTTGACCTCCGTAATCTTCACAGCGTGCTGTTATCCCGCCTCGTGCTCGCTTTTTCGCGGTCTAATCCCTCGTCCGACGACGTACAGCTTCTGGCTGAAACTGCTCTCCATAAAGTCCACATCTTCCGTCCAGCCTCAACACTGCAGCTTGCTGCATCCATCTACAATCTTCCCGCATATCAGAAAACACATATGCCAGACGCCGACATTGGACTTGTCGCGGTAGACTCCCTGAGCGCCTTTTACTGGCCTGATCGCTTCACCGCGGAACAACTGCGTCCCCTTACCAATAGCAGTGCAACTTCCCTTCAACATGTGCTCACTTCCTTGCAGAAATTCCGCCTCTCTCACAATCCTGTCACCGTCCTGACCAACTGGGCTTTGACCGTCGCAGATAACTCTGATTCCCACGGCCCTCCGCCAGTATTCTATAAACAGCATCTGCCGTCCTTCCCTTCGTTCCCTGACTCCGCCGCAACCAACACAGTACTTCCCTTGACTCATCATATCACCTTATATCTGGCTCATATTCCGCCTTTCTATGGCAATACAACATCTTTCCCCGGGCCCGATGCGGGTAGGGTCATTGGATACATCCGACGCCCCAATAGCTCTCGAATTAGTAGGTTTATAGTTGACATACGAACAGATGCAATGTAATTGTGCCCTACAAGTGACACTCCATATGGCCCAACTTTGTTAGCCAAGCTCTCCCTCTTGGAGATACTTATTCATCGACGCATAATTGCGCTAAGACTACCTCGCACTCCGTGGTTTTACACCAGTAATTCTCAGCTCTGCAGTTCTCACCAGCGTCGGCCCATTTCCATGATAACCAAATGGCGGTCTGGGAAATAAAATAAGCAACTATATGTAGTACTTTACAAAATTATACGAATATCTAATCAATAATATGTACTAAAGCGTCTTTAAATTTTAGTGTCTTTGCGAATAATAACAGCTACAATAAGAATAGTGAGTGGCAATATTAAATAACTACTACACAATAATTTTAGTGGTGCTACCGCTCCTCAACAGGCGTAGATCTCGTCAAGCAGGCTTTTGTACGCTTCCTCGACGGCCTTGCGGCGGATGTTGCCCTTGGTTAAAGTCCGGGGCAGAGTTTTGGGTGGGACGATCACGATGCGGTTCGTCGCACTGATGCGTTCGTGCAGGTAGCGTCGCGAATGAAATTGCCGTGTCTTCCGAATGATCTCTTTCTTGAGCTTCTCCGGGTCCATATCCGTGTTAACGTTCGGCTCCACAAAGAGTACTGGCGACGGCCGCCCCGAGCCCACGACGATACATTCGCCAATGAGACTCCCGCACATCATCCGCGTGTGGTCTTCAATCGACCTTTTGGGAGAAACAGTAATTGATTAGATTACGCTCAAAGTGCAATTGAGTTCAAGAGAGCGTACTTCGTATCGCAGCGCAGGCTGTTCTCGGACTTGATCCAATCGTCGTCCCGGCCGCGCGACAGATACAGTCCTGGCGCTACCTCTTGGAATAGATCGCCGGTGTGGAAGTGCCCGTCTGCGGCGCGCAGCGAGGCGTGGGGGCAGTCGTCTGACTCGGCGAGGATGACAAACTCGAGCATTCGGGCGGTCGACTGGTGCGCCGCCGCTTCCGTCTCACCCGCGATAGGTACAAAACGGTACGCTGTCCCGGCCAGCGGCCGCAGGAGGGTTGCGTTACCCTCGGTACCTCCGACAGAAATCAGGGTCGCCCCAGCCTCGGTGCTCCCAAACAAATTCTGGAGTAGGGTTTAGAATAATAGGCTAGAGTATAACACGACGATCTTACCCTCAGCTTGATGCCATTACGGTACGCCCACTCTTCCTCCTCCGAGCAAGAGGCATGCCGCTGTAGAGCACCTCATCGAGACTCGTGAGGAGCGACAGGAACTTGGGATCCTGGCGCGAGGCACGCAGATGATTGCAGAGGAACGCTGCAAATTGATTCAGGCGGTTAAGGCCGCAGCGGTGGACCATTGCAACCAGTTCCTCGGAAGAAAACGAGATCTTGGTAGGCTCGATGACACATGAACCGTGCTGGAGGCTGCAAAGCAAAGGTTGGGTCAGTATCGAGCACGGCAACCACTTAAATAATAATCATACCTGCCAATTAGCACTTTGAGAAAAAAAGATAATCAAAGTTAGCTTCAGAAAGCCGAAGTGTGAGTAAAAACCTAGCGTACTGAACGTCTGGCCGATGTGACACATGCTACCCCTGGAAAGTGGGGTTCAAATCCGCTTTACAATCCTGCTAGGCGCGCCACTTACATCCAAACTGAAACGTCTTGCCGCTCCGAATTCTGAGGCACGCAAGTCTGGTTTGATTTGTTCACAACGGCGTCTAGCCAACGGTATGAGCATGGCACCAGCTGGAATGGAGATGAATGATTTGTAAGTACTGACGGAGAGACGTGGCGGGGACTTATTTACCTTGGGGCTGCCCCCAGAGCTGCCTGAGGTGTGGAAGAAAAAAGCGATGTCTTCAGGTCGCGCAGGGAGCAACTCAGGTAAAGAGTATCCTGTGACCTCGATATCTTCGGTGCTACGAGTCAGATACGCAGGAACCGGGCATTCTCGGAGGACAGGCGCGAATCCCGATTCATAAACAAGAGCCTTGGCATTCGCTTTGTGGAGAAGCTCGAATATCACCTCAGGAGACGGCAGCCGCAAAGAGAAGAGCTGGGGAACGAAACCTATACAAAATCAGTTTCTGATATATTTCGACAAGATATGCAATCTACCAGCTCTCGACATGCCATAGATGTTCAAAACATCGTTGTAGGTATAACCACCAATCCTGTCCAAGTTCAAGCATCAAAAGGATTGTTGAGGAATGTAACCCACCAGAGTCCTACTACGGACCCCAAAGCTACTCCGCTTTCAGCCAGGGTGCGTGACCAATGTCGGGCAAATAATTCGACATCCATGTAGAATTGGCGGTAGGTAATAGAGTACCAGTCCTGACCGTAACTGCTTTGAGAATCCGATCGAGGAAGTTTGAATACAGGTGACAGAGGGTAACGAGAGGCGCTCGCGGCAAGGACAGTGAGGTGCGTCCTGAGCATAGCCGGGGGATTAGATCTGTTTAGGTGACGGGAAGCAAGTGGCAGCTGAACCTTTATACCTTGTCTATTGCCTGGGGGGCAGAGTAATTGGTCGAGGTCCTAGAAGCGGATAGATGGAGGGTTTCGAATAGCCTCGTCTGCCAAACCCCAGATATGAAACGCCTGGAGGCCAGGTACCTACGTGGAGACGGACACGGCGCTCTGACAAATGGAACAGACCGACCGGCGGCAGCCATTCTCAGCTACGGTCGCGCCGACAGTACTCGGAAAAGAAAACATGAGATGCGGGTCAAATCAGAGATATCATGTTTTGTCGATGTCAAATTTAGAACGGTGCGATGATTGAATGCGGTCAAGACGGATTTTGGATAATTTCCTGTTTTACTTCCGCGGAAGACAGAAAATAGCACGTGATCATCACTTTACGCACCTTCGGAATCGATGAACTCGAGCAATGAGGTCGGAAGTAAGCGCACAATGCAGCAAAACAGACTTCCAACCCATACGCCAATTGAATTTTTCGACTCTGGGACCTCTGGAAACCCTCCGATGTGTCTTTTTTCTCTTTTTCGAGGCTGTGTTTTCTATGATCCTAAAAATCTGGGCGCTAAAGACGATGATGGGTGGAATGCTTTCGCCATAAAGCAGTGCCAAAGGATATTGACTCAAATTGCCTTCAAAATTGCTGGCCGGCGAATTAGTGAAACAATATGAAGTGCCGTACAGCTCTAGAAAAGCGACGCCGGTGAGTTGATAATGGCATTGAGGATAAGTATACCGATAACTGACGTTTGCCACCTCTGCGTAAAATTGTTGGCCTGTAGCTCCCTTGGCGCGAGTTCGCCCTGACATGCATCGCCCGCTTGCTACCGCGGATCACTGCCTCACAGGCACCCGGCGCACCACGTGTGGAGGGCCAGAGTGCGACGGTCTCGGTGTCCGCGCATAGAATGTCGGAAACGAGGCGGAGGTTAGAAAATACCGTAGGAGCGGCCACGATTTAACGAGTTCGACAGAGGAGGGATCATTAAAGCAACTCATGAAGGTCTTGGAGTGCAGAACCCATTGTCAAATCGCTGCAGTGGGACTATGAGCTGGAGCGGAAGTGAGTGCAACATCAAAGTATTTCAGGCTTGGTGACGGCACCAGAGGTGACGGAACTGCGTAGATTTCATTTAAAAAAGTTGCAAGGCCGCGTGTTGAAACAAGTCGAGATTAGGTTCGGCCGCAGCTAGTAATTTCGAAAATGCCGGTGGAGTGATTTAAAAAGGAAACTGAAATATCTAATAGTAATAGCCCTTCGGCTCTAACACGACCAAGCAACAAAGCCTCTCATGAGATGAATGTTGTAGACAGATTGACTATCTATAACTCATATTTATACTGTGGTGATTGGAGGCAAAGATATTCCCAGTAAATCGGCTTTGAGCTGTTCGACGGAGTTTCCAAACCTGTTGTCTTCGATTTGATGGCTTCGGCCGGCATCTCACGGCTTTGTCAGAACGGCCTGCCTCAGGCTGGATCGGGAGGTACATTTCTCTTTCTTCATTGTCGCTATTCTGATTGCTCAAGTAATAAGCAGCTGGACAGCGCTGTTTCCCTGTTTTTCATGCTGGGCAGGGTTGCATTGGCTTTTAAGCTTCAGAACCTGATATCTACTCAACGACTCGCATCTCGACCATGTCGCTTCATACCTTCGCCGCAATCTTTGATATGTATTCGCAACATGGGGGCGTCCAGGAAGCGCGCTCCAAAGGGACCCACTCCATCTGTGGAATCTCCACCAGTCCGGTCCCGCTTCTTCAAGTCGCCTCAGCTTCCTCCCAGGGACACTATTCTCCAGCTGTTTTCCAAAATTCCGCAGAATTCATCGCGCGTACAACAACTCGAGACCTCCCCAGAGCTCTTGGAATATTTTCTGGACCCAAACAACACGCTGGATCTTCTGTACGAACTAGCTTCGTCCAAGAGACCGCAAAATGCCCTGCTCGCAATAAACATCTCTCGCAGGTTGGGGCGCGAAGTAGGGATGACTGCGTACGAAGTCGTCGTGCATCGGTTGGGGGTTTTGGAGGACTGGCCTCTCGTCCTTCGCGTCGTCCAGTCCGCATGGCACAACGTCCACCAATCCACGCCAGCAATGTTGAATTGGCGTGCACGTGCTCTGTTGGAAACCCAGCACTATACTGCGCTCAATGGCATTTTCGACTTGTTCAAACTCAACAATTTCTCACCGACCCGACGAACGTATCACCTCGTCCTTTCCGGTTATGTCCGCAACCACGATTTGGCCGGGGCAAGAGAGTGTCTCCGGGATATGGAGGCCGGAGGGTTTCCTCCCGACCCTTCCACCCACGCTCTCATTGCCACATTATATCAAAAGATCGGCCCCGACGACCAGGTGAAAGAGGCCGGTATAGAATCTCTTCCCCATATCCACGGTCGTGCGGCGACCCACATGATGAACAGCTTGATGCAGCCACGCCTACGTCTATACGATCTGGACGAGGTATTCCATCTGCTTTCTGCCTTCGATCAGAAAAAAGTTGGACCGCTTGCGTTGATGTTAGCCGCCTCACGGACTCGACACGATGAAACAGTGCAAAATCCCAGTATTTACCGCTCGTATCCTACTACTGTCGAGCCCGACGCCGTCACATTTGCCATGTTCATCGACTATTTCGCGGGCCTCAAGGAGTTGCCACACTGCTTGGCCGTCCTCGATCACATGCTCTTGGCTGGGATAGAGCCGACTATGCGGACAGTCGCTTCAATGATACGGGCATACTTTCAAGCTGGCCATGGTGGTGCAGCAGTGCGCATGATTGAAGCCATGTGCGATCCAGAAACCACCTCTCCCGCAATCTTTCAAAATGTTCCATCGCCTCATGGACATGCACTTCCATTCGATGTGGTTCGTCTGGGTCCGCCGACTCGCGCAGTGTTCAACTATTTCTTGCGGGGGGTATTGAGCACGAATGGCCTTCCAGCTGCCCACACCGTACTTCGCCTGATGCGTTGCAACGGCGTAAAACCCGATTCAAAGACTAGTGAAATCATCACTGCGCATACACATAGTGCCGAGCGCGCCCAACCTCGAGTACTCATGCGCATGATACGAAAGCATTCTCCGCGGTTCACGCTGCAAGAGGCACACATTGTGCTTGCCTCCACTATACGATACCAGAAATTCCTTGTGGATGGCATCGGTTGGGATGTCATTGCAGCGAGATTCTCTCGCACTCGCACTGCGGAAGCCAAGCCTTATCCCGAGGACGCCATCTCCACCGTGCAACCCAACTTTGACCCCTTAGCTGGCATACAGCTACCCAGACGTGCACGCCAACGCGGCACATTTCGTGCGATAGAACAATCACTCGTGGACAGAGGAATCAAAAGTGACAGGGCGACGATCGCTCTCCGCATCAGGCATGACGCAGTTGTCAGAGGGGACATGAACTCAGCGACTGAGGTTTTTCAAGCCTTGTTGGCCCGCGGATTGCACCCGAATCAGTATCACTATAGTGCGCTGATGGAAGGGTTCGTCAAGGCCGGGGATTTCGAGTCGGCCGTGGATGTGATGAAGGCTGCATCCAAGGCGAGATTCGAGCCTGATGTCCTCATGTTCACTATTCTAATCGTCGGCTACGCACGTCGCAAAGAGCCCGAGATGGCTCTGCGGATCTTCCGTCGAATGGTCTCTGCAGGTATTCAGCCAGATGTCCCAGTGATCGATGCAGTCGCAAGCGCTTTCTTCTTCACGGGCACCTACGAGATGTGCCATCGGGTGCTTATTTCTCTGTGGCAACACATAGCTCCCCTCCCGCCCGGTATCGACAAGACGTCTTTGAAGTCCGCCGTGATATACTTCCGATCGTTGCATCGAGGTCGACAGCAGGGCTTGCAAAAGACGTCAAAGGAGTTCCGAAAGACTCTCTACCGTGCAATTGCGAGTCTGCTCAAGGATTGGAGGGTCTTCAAGCGCAAGGAAATTTCGCGGATGCGTACAGTAGCCTTAGAAGAAGAAAAATAAAGACTGGTAACCGATTTATTACTATCGTTCAAAATAATACATCATAAACATCACGGCGCCAGAAATTTGCCATCGAGGAGGCGTAAAGCTTCACGAACAGCGTCAGCCTGAACCTCTCGAACTCTCCTTTGCCCGCACGTCTCCTGCATTAGAGGCGGGGAAGTTCGCGTGCGCTCCTTCTCGTGGAAGTGGGCATGAGGGTCAGTGAGCAAAACAGGTTCCTCCGAATTGGTGCCCGCAGCGACTGGCTCGGACGCCGCGGGTGGCGGAGAGAGGACTACTCTGGGGCCCGTGCATTTGGACCGGCGAGCCACTACATCGGCAAGCATGTCTAAATCTGCAAAGGAGACGTTGGGATGAGACTTCAGGCGTTGCCAAGCGTCATTGGTAGTGATCGTCTCTCCTTCTGGTTGTATGAAGGAGGAAGGCGGATGGGAAGGCGTGGGGACGGCGAGAGGAGAACGGGGAAGCTGCAATGATATGTTCTGCGACGACGGGCCCGCCGTCATGCTATCCGCACACGGGCAATTATCACACGGCTGCAAGGCGGATATTTTCTCACAAAAGGCCTTGCCAAACGAGTCATCCGCGCAGGCAGGGCAATTGGACGGGTCACCGGAGCAGGTTGCCGGCGTCGCAGAAGGCCGAGATGGAGGGGAGATTTGGAATATAGCATTTATCTGCGTCGTCCTCGGACGGAGACGTAGAGGAACAGGCGGCTGATAAGGAGGGAGGTTGTCGAGGATGGATGTTTCTTCTGGTGGCGGAGGTGTCCCGAGGACGATGGAACGAATGGGGTTAACATCGAGCTTGCCCTCCTGAACGGGGGCAGTCTGTTGGAAGACATCCCGGCAGACGCACGGAGTGTCCTCGCTGCAGAAGCCACAGTCGAAGGGTTGGAATGTGCCAGCCTCAGATTTAAGGTTCGAGAAGGCAACGAATGCGTCTGTCTGGGAGTCAAACGGAACGGAGGAAAACCGAGTGTCGGAAGATGTATTCGAGTCGGGCGACGAGACCATAGACTGCGGCGACGAGATGTAGGGGTGGGCAAAATGGGCCGCATGTGCGTCCTGGAGGTCATGATCTACCTTGTATTTTTTGCGCTGGGTAGATGCGACGCTAGAAGAGGGAGAGTCGTCTCTCCAGCGCTTGCGGTCATTGTTGTCGCGGAGCATGTCTCGCTCCTGCTCTACCTTGGCGAGCTTGTCCGCCAGAACAGTGTTTTCGCGGCGCAGGGTCTCGTTCTCCTCTTTAAGGCGTTTCGCGATGTTCTGGAGTGCGACATTGCGCTCGATCTCACCCTGCTCATACGATTGCACGCGAGCCTGGAGATCTGCGAGCTGAGACTGCTTGCGCTCTCGAAAAGCGCGCTGGGCGGCACGGTTCTGTACGCGTCTTCCCTTGCAGTCGACGTGCTGGAAGATATATATGAGTTTGGACTGAAAAAGGAGAATTGTACTGACTTCGTCCTCTTGGTCTTGGGAGGTCAGAGCGAGATCTTTCTTGGGTTTACGACCGGGCTTGGGTTTGGGCTGGATGACCCACCTGAAAATGTAAGTCAGACGGGCGAAACGAAGAACAACGAGACACGAACTCCTTGGAGGCAGTAGCCCAGAGTTGAGGAGATGCAGAGGCCATGAGAGTGGGAAGAGCAAGCGCGCGCGCGGTTTTAAATTGGGGTCGATGGTGGGAGATATCTCATCTCATCTAATCTAGATCAAGCCTAGATCCGAACGTATTATCTATAATCTCGGACAGCGGCACATCGGATGTAGCCGTTTCGGCGGCACGGCTCTCACCTTGGCGGTTTTAAACATTGACTGCTACGTATCTGCAAACTTCCTCTCACAGCTACTTGCGAAAAATGGCTCAGAAGTGGCAAGCGTGATGCAGGAAATTATCAGAACCGTAGTAAGTTGCCGCATCCGACATAGACTACTCAAGAATCTCTTCTTCAACTTGATCAATGACCTCGTCAATCCATACCTCGATTTCCTCCTTCTCGACTTTCGCATCCGCTCGGTTCCCATTGCGCTGCCCCCCTTCTCCGAAGAATTCCGCCTTGCTCCGCACCCGCCACGCGTTCCATTCGTCCACCAACCGTTTTCTCAACGCAATCAGTTCCGCACTGACATTGCTTTCCTCGGCCGCGTCGTCCTCGTCGAATGTCCGGCTATATTCCTTCAGATTTTTGCGTACCTGGCGCTGCTGATCTTTGGTGAGTAGTGTTCGCGGGCGCGGTCGCCAGATGAACTGCTTGAAGCGGTCCTGAATCTGTTTCGTTATTTCTTGGCCACGGAAGTCCCAAATAGCATAGCCATTTTCGAGCTGTGGAAGAGTTCAGTGAGAACCAGTAACATAGCTGAGGGCCCGCCCAATCCTACCGTGTGCGTCCACGAACTAGCACTCGTGGCCAGATAACGTCCGCTCGGGTCCCACTCCACATCTGTTAGCGCGTAGTGATCGGCCGTTCCAAGGAGTTGTATCCCGCTTCCCCACTCCTCCTTCGAGACTTGGCCCTCCCGCCGGCCAGCATCTTCGACGTTGAAATCGAGATCCCAGAACTCAAGCTCAGATTTGCTGGAGGAACCAACAGTTGCAAGAACCACGTGGCGACCACGGGGAGACCAACGAATCGCATTACTTGTCCGCGATGGGAGAGTTCCTGGCAACAAGTAAGAACCTGAGATTTTGCGGAACCGAAAGGAAACCTCCGCGGCACTTACGGAGAAGCTTAAAATCGTTTTTCCCGTGCTCGAGCTGATAGAAGCTGACGTCGGTTTTGATAGTAATCCCAGGACCGGGATTACCGAGGTTAGGATCACTGCTCGACACAATCGCGAATCGTTCGCCCTTGGGCTCCCAAGAGAAATCAGTGACAGTGTCTGGACATGGTCAGGAATGTATAGAGAACATAAACAGCACATAAAACACCTTTGAGCTCGACAACCTCGACCGGATAATCCTTCTCCCGGACGCGGAAAATTTCCAGGTTGCAAAAGATCGACTTTTTAGTCTTGGTATGACGGTCCACCTTGACACACAGGAAGTCGCCATTATTTTGCCAATACAATTTGCACTGAAATTTTGATTGAGCATTGTTGTCGTGTGAAACGAACGCATCGGCGGACGTACCTCAGTCACATTAAACAGATTCTTCTGCCGCAGGATCGCGCGACTAGGGAAACCAAGTAAGGTGACTCGAGCGGGCTGATTTGCCACTTCAGGCGTCCAATATACCAGCATGTTCTCCCTGGCTTTTTTGGCAGTTTTTGCAGCGGCCGGGATGGATGCTGCAGCGAGCGCATCCTTTTCAGCATCTTCCCGATCTCTGTCTCCCTGCGGACACCATTCAAAGTCGACGACACCCTCGATTTTGAGGCTCTTTTTCCCATGCAAATACATGCTGGGAAGTTCGTGCACGCTGATCATCTGTCCAGGGGTGACCCGTGCGACATATTTATCGTCTGGACTCCACTTGAGAGCAGGCCACTGCATCTGCTTTTTGGCCGCAGGCGAGTCATTTTCGGCGACCGTGGAGAACGTTCGGAGGAGATCGCCAGACTTGATGTCCCATACCGCGATATTGTTCCCTTCGTCGTCTGGTGAGAGGTATTGAGGCCCCTGTGGAGCGCCTTCGGGGACAGCAATGGGTTCATTGGACCAAGTGACCAGGTACTGCTCGCACGGAGAGAAGTCTATGAGTTTGACCAGGGGATGCGCGAAACGCTGTTGGGGTTTCCAGGAAGAGCCGCCCCACAGTCGGACACCCTGTCGGTGAAGAGTGGCGATGTATGTCCCGAGGGGCGACCAAGCGGTGTATAAAAAGTCTTTCCAGTCCTACGCAGTGTCAGGCTCGGCAGATACGTATGCACAAAAACGCACGGGTTTCATGGCTAACTCCGACTGTGAGGGTTTCCCGTGCCACCATATTTCAACGTCCTCCCCACGATATGTGACGTATTGGTCGCGACCTTGAGGATCTGCGAGCCATGCTCGGAGATGCTCCTGTGAAAACGGGTAGAGTTAAGATGATTGGACGCTGCAGTCAAACCAAAATACCCGTGGAGTGTACTCTTCTGTTTCGGGCTCAATATACGTTCCGTCCATTTTTTCGTATCGCTCGATGTCAGTGAACTTATTGACTTTAAATTGATGTTTAGCATCGAATGGATGGTTGTCCATAGCCGCAAGGGCCAAATTGGCGATGTCGACATTCTTCAATTCTACAAACATAAATCTAAAATCATAGAAATTGAGTTGCTGGGAAGTAAGTGACACATAAGTAATATACCCTTGGCTTTTGCCTGTGGTGTCATCCCAAGGCATGAAGATATCCTCAGGCTTGAGTGGGATGCCTTTTCTCGAGAACTCTTTGCAAATTTTAGCCAGCAGTTTCTCGAGCTTGGACTTGTCGATGACGGGAATGCCGTCTACGACCAACATATTGTCGAAACTGTCTTCATATTGGACTTGGTATCTGAAGAAGTTAGACGCAGACAGTATCTTGGATAGACCGCTTACTTTGCCTCGATGTCTGAGTAATCGATATCGTCTACTGTGGTCGACATTGGAGAAATTCACTTGTTTGAAGTTGTTGAACCTTCTATTGATCTCTGGGTTCTGTTTGGCTGGCGCAACACATCACTCGAGCAATGTCCTTTTGCATGAACCAGTGCCTCAAACGCTTTCCGTTGGTCTCCTTTCCCCGGTGTGCCTCGACTGCTGCTGCAGCTCGTCCCAGGAAATCTGTCGCATTGGACATGAACCCAATGTCATCAGACGTCCAGGTTCCCGAGGTTGTGAAAATCCAAAAACGATCTCCCAGGAAATCGAAACCGCTCTCACTTCCGCCCGATGTTGTTGGCAAGAACAAATTACGGGAACATCTCAATAAGCTTGCTGAGACCAACGGAAACCTGGTCCTGGCTGATATTGAGCGTTGCCGGCCACCGTCACATACTACGCCAGGTACTCCTGCTTACGAGGCTGAATACAACAGCCTTTTCAAAAAGATTTCGGATTCTTTCAATGTAAAGCAACTCCGTCACTTTGCGAAATTATATGGCCTTTCCTTGCCTTCGGTTCGCACTAAACAAGAATATGTGGATGCGATCATGGAGGAATGGAATTGGCCTTCGTTGGCCGCCATCCGAGAAAAACAGAAAGAGGCTGAGCCGGCTGTCGAGAGTTAGCCCGCTTTTTAACAACCAAAGCCGTTCAACCCATTTTTTCTCTCAGCGATTCCTCTTACTCCAACAGGAGCATTTTTAATCCTTGGAAAAGGTATCACCAAAACCCATCTTTCTTTCTTTGCTAAATCGCGTCCCTAGATGGCGTGGATTCTCATTCATTGTCAAACAAACATCATGTTCGCATGACATACTTGAAAAACCCTCTGGCCTTACAAGTCGAAGGCCCAATGGGATCAATAAAAGCCATCAAAGCACATATTGCCGACCTCAATGCTGTTTGTAATGTCATTTAAACCGCTCTCGGTGCTGATATTCCCGCAGAACATCGCGGAAGACTTATTTGAGCTACCTGTAGACAAACCGATCAGAAGCGATCTTCTGCACCGAATATCGCGACTGTCTGGTGCCCTTGCGCAGAACTTTGGCAACAACAAGGCATGGATTCTTTTTCGGTCGATTTGTGAAGTTGACTTTTCTGGGCAGGTCCGCGTATCCTTTAACAAGAACACTCCAAGAACGGCTTTTGTTGCCAAGCGATTAGCGGCACGAGCCGTCTGTGAAGTATATATGTTTTCACACATCTCCATATTATATTTACCAACTTCATCGAAGGAGACCGACTCCAGACAAAAGCAATTGTACTTCCATCTCCCACCATCAGCCCCTACCCCAGACCCCCTTGCTGCGTCCACCTCTTTCCCCCACGACTATGCTCTTTATCCTTTTTTGTCCCCTCGATCTTTGTCATGGACTGTGAATGCAAGTGGCGTTTTTAGAGTGAGGCGAGTTGAGGATTATCTTAGCACCGGCGCAGAGGACGTCAAGAAAACTGGGGGTCTCTTGATGGGAAGGGGGCGCATGGTTACTCTGCAACGGTAGGTGTTTATACCAATTCCTCTGTTCCGCGGCTAAATACCTAGCAGACATGAAGTGGACTTACGAACGTTACTCCTGGCCGGCTACTCGGAATCTCCTTTCAGTTCTCGCGTCGTATCCGCATCGTAGGTTTTGGTATGGTCATTCGGCCTAGATACTTGTGAACACATCATTAGAATAGGCCATGTCCTTGTAACCTCGCCGCCCGGCCCAGTCAGCATTGCCCCGCCACTTCCGCTGCGAGGACAATGGAGACTTCCTTACTTTCTGGGTTGGATGGAAAAGCAATCAGAACCAACTGTTTTTAGTCCAACGTCAGCGAATTTTCGTCGCCGAGCGATATCCGCTGACAGTATCTGCAGTTTACCCGCCGGTCTCTTCGAATCGCAGCCTGTTCAACCCAAGATGCTCCATCGATTGATTTACCACGCGGTAAACATCGAAAGCGATGTGGCTGCAGCTCGGAACATCATCCAGGTCGAACTCGTCCTACCGGGTACTATCCGAGAGAGTTTTGAACTTGAAGAATCAGCTCGAGAATCGGTTCTTTCGACATGCTGGGTGGGCGGAAAGTCGATCTGGACGTAATGATGCCTGATCGGCGAGTCATACCTTCGCGCAATGAACGACACACTGACTTCGTCAAAACAGACCTGCGGACATTCGGTTTTCCTTGGTTGATTCGACCGTTCTCGCCGACGATCTCTGGCCTGCCTCACTTGCAGAGTATATCTCGAATCTCCGCGCATTGTTCGTATTCAACGGAATCCCGGGTTTGGCCGCTTCTAATGTCAATTAGCTTGTTATACCAAGACCGAGACGCCTCGCAGCCTGAATCGCCTCTGACCGTGACGCACGAAGACATTACTTACGTTCTGCATTCGAGCTCAACTGTGCGGCAGAATGTAGAATCCGCGGAATCGGGAAACCTCTCAGGCATCCGGATACTTACCGAGAGTGCTCTCGATTTGGAGGGCGATCAAAAGTCGACCTCTTGCCAGGTACGTATAGATTCATTTCGATCCGGCCAGCTGACAAGGTTACAAGGTAATATGCAATGATATGATCGCAGAAACGAGCTGGAGATCTTTCCTGCAACAATGCGACTCGATGTCTACCACTCCAACCACGAAGGAGCCTATCCCAACACCAAAGTTTTAGCTTACAGTACAAAGCATATAATCGATGAACGAATGGTCGGTAATGATAGAATGGGATTTGCGCAGAATATCGACAAAACAAGTTGAAGCACACTTTATGTTCGCTTCCGCTTCTTGTTTGCCTTCTCTACTCTCTTTTTAGCTCGAACCTGTGGAATCGAATGAAATCATTATGGTCGAAAGAGGAAGGAAGTATCGATAGACTTACCTCTTTCTTCATTCGAGAATCAACCATCGTATACCGGCCCTTCACACCTTTTGGCCGCCCCTTTAGACCTTTATGTGCGCCTTTGGCGACCACGAGCTTCACTTCCTTCTTCGCCTTCTTCCCGGCCGATAGACCCTTGCGCATCACTTTCTCTATTTGTTGCGCCTTCTCTCGCTCGGACATGTCGGCCGTTGCGTTGACGCCCTCAGCTTTCTTCATAGCCTTTTCCAATCTCTGCGCGGCCTTGAATTTTTTGCGCGCTTTGGCTTCCGCAACCTTCTTGATGGGCCGAGCGTCCAATGCGCGTTGCTTGGTCCGTAATGCCGCAACAGCTTCTTTGGTTATTGGAATGTTAGGTTTGTAAAATTTGGCCTCCTCGTCGAGGAACCAATCCGGTAGACCTTCTTTCGAATTCAGCGAATAGCGATTGAAACCTTCATTGATCAAATGCGTTTTCGTCGTCCGACGGTTAACCAGTTGTTGCGCGAGTGTTACGGCTTCTGCTGTGGTCAGGCCGTGCTCTGGGAGCTCCGATTAGGTCGCGGCGAACCATATGGCAACGAGAAACTCACGCCTGATTTTCTCCTCCTTTATACGGTCCTCGTCTTCATTGTCGACGTCCCACATGTCAACGTCATCTTCCGCCGTTTTGACTATTTCGAAATCATCGTCGTCCGGGACATCGGCCTGTTACAACAGTTTAGACTGGACCAATGTCAGCAGGGGAATATGCCCCACCGTGTCCTCCCACTGTGCTTCAGAGTCATGAGGGTCATCGTCTTCGTCAACTGACATCTCAGCGTCAGTCTCATCTCCGATGTCAAGCTCATCGCCCACGCCCGCAAAGACATCTTGGCTGAACCAAACCTGGGCAGCTTGACTGGCTGACTGCGTTTTCGGCTCCCGTAAGTCCGTAATCAGCTTTACTCGCTTCGCAGGTTTGGTAGAACCCGACTCTTTCCGAGGCCGCTTGCGAGTAGCTGGTTCGTCGTCGTCGTCTCCGCTATCGCTGTCGTCGTCCGAGGAGGTATCACCATCCTGCTCCTTTGCAACCTCCATCTTGTCCCACCCGCCTTCCTCGTCGTCGCTGTCCGAGTCAACATCGATGGGCTCCTTGATACCCCGCCATTCTTCGCGCTCCGCGTTCTTTTCCCGCGATTCCTTGACCTTGAACTTGGCGTCCCGCTCGTACATCCGCTCGCGATACGCCTCATACAGCCCATCCATCTCAGCTTCCAGCCCGTTCACCTTCCTCTGACGTTCCTCGTCTGAATCCAGAACCGACTCGTTCTCGTCGTCCGCTGTATCATTATCGTCGGAAGCTGCGTCGTCTTCGTCGCCCAGCGCCGCAACACCTCCACGCTTGCGTAGCCCCGTTTCCGCGCCACCGAGATCAAAGAAGTCGTCCTGCCCGCCGAGCGACGCGTCGTGCTGCTCCAGACCGATATCCAGCGGCGCAGTCATCTGCAACTGCATACGCTGAATGGTTCGCGTCTTCACTTCGTTAGCCCGGCGCCGTTCACGCTTTGTACGGGCCGCTGCTTCGGCATTCAGGCGCTCGAGCTGGAGATTGCTGTTAACGGGAATCCGTTTACCCTCTGAAAATAACAATAGCGTACCTCTTTCTGTATCTCCTGATCCTCGTCGACATCCTCGACAATCTCAACGGTCTCGGTCACATCCTCTGTGTCCTTGGTTTTGTTGTCGAGCCCCAACTGACGCAGTGAATTAAATTAGATAAATTAAACGAAAAATGGAAGAGGACGGCTAACCTCCTCCCGGAGCGCAATCCGCCACTTGAGTAACGCCTTGAAATCACCCTTGCCCAAAACTTTGAGATCGTCGCAATTGGCTTTGATGTCGCCAGTGGTGATATCTAATGCATACCATCTAGTTGCGTTTCAATACGTGTTGTATACGTTCACAATGCCCACGTACTGTTTCTCCTCGTCCGTTTTGAACGTCATTTGATTCACAGTTCCGAGGATGGAAATTGGCTCGGGACTCCTCACAAACTCGGCGACTGGAACGGATTTGAACAGAGTGTAATCTCCATCGTCGTATCCGTCGCGCTTGCGCCGCTTCTTCTCGGGCTGGAATACGTTCGCTTGGATGTTGTGAGCGGAGGATCCCTTGTCCGTTCCCGACGCAGTGGATGATGCCAGGTCTTTGAATACGTGCTTAGGGTCGAGAAATTTCGGGTCGATGAGCTTCGGCGCGAGGAAGTCGCGGCAGACGACGAAAATCTCAGCAGAAACATTTCTACACCCACGAATTAAATAACGCAAGAAAGGTAAAAGAGAGGAAACCATACCTGGAGGAAGGTGGTTTGGTAGCCTCGACCTTCCCAAAGAGCTGGTTAAATACCCAAATAAGATTGTTGTAGTCCGCACTCCGGAAAACCTTGGTCACGAAGGTTCCGCCTTTCACCAGGAAGTCGACGGCAAGTTTCAAACTCATGAGCACAAGTTCGGACTGGCTGTAGGCATCCTGAATCCAGGCTGTACCGACATTGGGCGCACCGTCGTGCAGGACGACGTCCGCCCGCCAGTCTTTTAGTTCATTGCGAATGAAGTTGCGGCACTGAGTGGTGGTGATGTCGGAGGCAAATGTAACGACGCGGGGAATGGGTTTTATGGGCACAAGATCGACGCCTGGATGAAACGGTGAGCAATGTGAGGAGCAGATGGTACGAACGACTCACCAACAATAACACTGTTTTGAGGCATGTATTTGCTGGCTACTTGAAGCCAACCACCCGGCGCCGCACATAGATCGATGCAGCATCGTGCCGTCTCGAGAAATGCATACTTTTTGTTCAACTGGATGAGCTTGAATGCAGAACGGGCTCGGTAGCCTTGCTCCCTGAAATGCAAGTGAGTGGAGGACAAGAAAGGGAAAGTAGACGTACTTGGCAAGCTTGTAATACTTGTCGAGACGGCCTTTTCCGGTCTTTTTCTGAGCTTTACCCATCGCTCAACGAAGTTATCCGCAAACTGCTGTTCTCCAAAAATTATTGCGATTCCGATCAGAATTGATCGATCGTGATATGCAGTGTTTGGCAATCTCCGCATTTGGAATCCAACCTCTCCTTCCTCCCGATACTTCGACTCTACTACACCATAAGCATGGTTTCCGTGACACCCAATATGTTGTGGAGACTCGGAAGCTCATATGCAGCGGTTGGAATAATGGCTGGCGCATTCGGAGGTAAGTAGAGTTCAAGTTGCAACGACTGCCCTCCAATTCCTTCAAAGCCCACGGACTCAAGGCCCGAGGCACTTCTGCGGACAGTATCTCATCGTTCCAAACTGCCTCGCACTATGCGGTGTGTTTTCAGTCGACCTTCTAGTTCAATTAATTCATTTGTGCGAAGGTGTTCAACGGTCTTGCACTACTGCTTCTGTCGCTCCACCCCCGGTTTTCGGTTCATCGTTTCGCCGGTCCTGCTGTTGCCGCAGGCACCTTTATCTTCTCAGGCAGCATCTGGGCCCTGGTGCTTGACCGTGAGCGATTTAAATTCATGGGCCCGGTGACTCCGATGGGTGGGATATTGATGATTGCTGGGTGAGGTTCGCCGAATTTTCTTTTCGCTACGGCTGACCCGGGCCAGGTATGTCTCTATGGCGCTCTAAATACACGGTGTAGCCGTAGTTGAACTCACGGTTCTGCGACCGGTTCATTCTTGCGTAATTGTGATCCGGTGGACGCGTCGCGACCGGTCACGTTTTATTCCGCCGCGCGTCAAGGTGTGGTGGAGGAGGAGAAAGCGAGACGAAAGGGTGAGATCGAGGCTCAAGACCGACCGAACCCATATTGATCCTCATCGATGCCTCATCGTTGGACAAGAACGCTGTTTTACTCTGTTGTTGACGTGTTGTGTATAGATGGTTGGCATTGTGATTTGATGCAAACAGGGACTTGTTTACGCCGTCACGCCATCATTTTACTTGACCTTGTCCTCCTCCCTGTAATTGCTTTCCTCGCGTCCTCTGAATTTTCTGCTCATATAATCTACCAGAAACACATTTATTCCTCACATTGGCCATGTCCGACGCGTGCCCTCCCCTCACCGCTTCTTCCTCCGCGCCCACATCCTCCCCTTCTCGCCCCCTTAAGCGACGCCTCTTGTCAGCCCCAGATCTCAATTTCTTCGTTCCCGCGGAGGATACCTTCAAACCCCTCCCATACACTCCCAACCACTCAGCCCCCGCGCGAGATTCCCACCCCGAACGACTTCCTATCCGCCCCGTCGTCAGCCACGCGCTTTCCACCCTTAGCATGGATCCACTTCCCTCAGACCCTGAAGCCGTCTTCCTTCGCCACCCCTTCACCACCTTTCCCGACCAGGACAAGTATCCTGAAGGCGTCACGTACACAGCCCTCGCCGAAAACCAGAACTGGTTCCTCGACCCACAAGATTACGCCACCGAGTTGAATCCAAGCGGGATACCTTACCCCTCAGCCCTTGAGCCACCTCGTGGGTGGTGTCCAGCCAGGAAAAAAGACCTGAAAGAGAAGGGGTCCGACGGATGGCCCGAGGGCGAGGAGCCCCGTCTCCGATGCACCTTTTGTCGCAGGACGTACGCAGGTGTCAACGCGAAGAGCATGTGGCGCCGTCATGTCTTCGAAAAGCACAAAATAGCAATGTCCAACCGCCGCAACGACCAAGAACGCCCTCGCGGCCGAACATCTAACAGTACGCGTCCACTTTACTTTCCCTCTTTCTCAGTTTGACCGACACGCGTCTTTGTGCCAGAGGAAAATAAACGGGCCACCGGAAAGGCCAGCACGAAGAAAGGCGAGAGCCACAGCCACGAAACCATCTTGAATCTCGATGATGCCGCTGTGCCTGCAGTCCACCCCACTCCGAAAGGCGATTCCAGCTCATTCGACGTTCCCGCCAGCCCAATTTCCACGGCGCGTGTCGTCCCGCCCGCGTCGCCGTATGACCCTCTTCTCACCCCCTCGTTCCGCCATTCCCCTCCGCGGTTGCCTTCAGACCAGCCCTGGCGCTTTCCAAGCCCCAGCCACCCTATGCATCGGTCACGCGAGCTCTCGTTGACTATGCTGGGTGACGCCAGTCCCATCACCAGCTCCCCCATCGTTCTCAAAAGACCCGCTCGAGCAGCCACGACGCCATTATCGAGCCCCTGTACCTCTAACTTTGGCTTTGAAACCCCCGAGAGCCTGCCGAAGATACCGACATTCCCGCGGGCGTTGACTTTCTCGCCATGCTTGGCGCTGGAGACAAGCACCCCGCCGTCGTCTGCGTGCAAACATGCGAGAACTTCGTCTGATATATCTGAAGAATGGAGTTCGAGCAAACTACTCAGCGACCCGAACCCGTTCGCGGCACCACTTTACCAAGACAACACTGGGGGACCGCCGTCGTCTAGCCCTAATCCCGGCGTTCAGAGCGGTCGGCGACCAGTGGCTGTTGGGCTTTGGATCGGTCTCCTGGAGCCATTTATACTGCCGGACAGCTCCCCCTCGGCAACCGACATGAGCATTGATGACCTGATGCATCTGGAGGATGAGGAGGATGAGGTTCTGGATGCGCTGATGTGCAGCCAAGAGAGTACGAGTATCGAGGTCGAGGACCCACCGCTGAAAAGGCAGCGAACGACAGCCTGATTCCATTTCAGTTCGACATCTATGTTTTTCTTGTCTGCATGTTTTTTCCCTTGTTTTGCTTTCTCCCCTATATTTTTATATTGTACCGTTTCATTACTGTGTAGGTAGGTAGGTATATTCCGGCGCGGTCCCGTTAAGAAACAGCCGGGGCCCGTACTACGTACATGCGTCAGTTGTAGGATACGTTCCGGTGCAATTGAATCTTATAAGTAACAGCTCTGGTTGACAGTTCACTGTGATCTACCACAGGTGTGACTAGATTCCCATCAAATTTTGTCACGATTCTGAAGCACCATCTCACCTTTAGACGACTGAGTCGACACCCTCCAGAATGCAAGCTATCAAATGTGCGCTCCCCGACGCTCGTTATTCTTTTGCTTATCGCCTCTGTAGGTGTCGTCGTCGGTGATGGTGCCGTCGGGAAGGTCTGCGTTGCTATCTAATATATCACCGTGGACCACCAGGCTCATCACTCTCTCCCAGACGTGTCTCCTTATCTCGTACACGACGAATGCTTTCCCGGTATGCCCCCTCTATTCTCCTTACACGTCTCCCGCTCATCTTTGCCCTAGGGTGAATATATCCCGACTGGTGCGCTTTGATTCGTTTCTATGCAAAGACTCCAACAACGTCGACTCGTTCCCCAGTGTTTGACAACTATTCTGCAAATGTTATGGTCGACGGCAAGACCATTTCTCTCGGGCTGTGGGATACTGCTGGACAGGAGGACTACGATCGGCTCCGCCCATTGTCATACCCTCAGACCGACGTCTTTTTGATTTGTTTCTCGCTCGTCAGCCCCCCGAGTTACGAGAATGTTAGGACTAAAGTACGCCTGCGCCGCAAATGGCTTATGCGATCTAATATCTCATGTCCCGCTTCTAGTGGTATCCTGAGATTTCCCATCATGCGCCGTCGACGTCTGTGGTGTTGGTCGGCACGAAGCTTGATTTACGTGAAGACCAGGCCACTATCGAGAAACTGCGGGACCGGTGAGCAATCTGACAAGAGACTCGGAGCGGATATGATGCTGAACGGATGGTCGTTAGGCGCATGGCCCCGATTCAGTATCAACAGGGTGTCCAGATGCAGAGAGACATCGGAGCTGTTAAATACCTGGAGTGTTCAGCCCTGACACAGAAGGGGCTGAAGGTTTGTCGTGTTCATGTGCGCCCGTGCAGTACTTAACGCCGCCCAGACCGTATTCGATGAAGCGATCCGGGCAGTTTGTGAGATGTTTCATCGTGATCTGGTGTTTTGATGCTGACAGCTTCCTGCAGTAAACCCGCCGTCCCGCCCTACCAAGAAAAGTGGTGGCAGCAAGTGCATCATTGCGTAGAGAGTATGGGATGACTGAGAATAGGGTTGGGACTGAGGAGGCCTTCTACCAAATATACGACGCCGATTTTTTTATGTCCTTTGTTTACGACTTTATGCTTGTCCAAATTCGTTGCTGGGACTCGCCTCGAAATGCTTGCCTTCACCGTGAAGGCTTGTCTTGCTATGAATATTTAATTTCTCCTGTGAGGGCTCCTTAGTGAGTCTAGACATTTTGGTGATTTCGCATGCTTTGATCATCAGTGGTTCCGTCTCGCTCCTCTCACAACCCGTGAGTGCGGGTTTCCCTTCATCTTCGTTTGGCCTCGACTATGCGACGTTGTTAATCCATGTCTGGCGATAACCAACCCCAACGCGCCGGCCATGAACACAGAACGTCGCTCGATACAAATGCCTCTGGCATCAGTCTCGGCGTTTCAGCTCTGAGTTTCTCTGGATTTTCACATAAGTACATACTGATTCCCGTCTCCTCAATTCTCGCCCTTACCTTTTGAAAGGTTTCCTGCACCTCCCTCCTCCGTTTCCGCATCACCTGTCTCGGGTTATTTCCCGGTCTCTGCGAATAGCAACGGTTCGTTCCCAAACGGTTCCACCTCACCATTGGTGCCCCGCCGGGTAGGCGACCGTTCACCGGCTTCGCCTCTGTCTCCGGCCGGGAGCGTCCCTGCTAGACGGACGGCGAGGGATGCGGACTCCCTGCGGTCAACGAGGGATCCAGACTCCCTGAGCAATATCTCACCGTATGACTGGCACGAAGGGGCTAGCTCTATCGATGTCGATGCCGCTGAGCATTCACTCCTTTCAACCTCATTCATTACCTCGCTTTTGCGCGGAGAAAATCCTGACCACGCTGGCGGCCAACAAAGCCACCGCGCTTCCCTCCATAGCGATTTCTCCGAAATGACCTACCCACCTCCGCGGACACAATCGTCCTTGAGAAACCCCCCGCCCCAGCGTCCGCAGGGCGCGCGTCCCCCTCCGACCTCGTTCCAACCCATCCCCGAGGCCACACTAGTGTCTGACGACGACGACACCTTATATTCCAATCCCGACCCAGTAGTACGAACTGCAAGCGTTCTTAGGCCGTTACGAGGGACTCCCGTCGCCGGTGTCGCTACCGCAACTTTGCGGAACATCAAGGGAGTCTCAGACGCCCCGTCCTACGGCAAAGAGATCGATATAGAATATACCCCGCACGCATCTCTTCCCTTTAGTCCCGCTATGCCCTCGACAGCTGGTACACAGCGACGTTTCCTTCCAGAGACCTCACCGGAGCTCCGGCAATCCATGCACTCGACCAGGAGCCACGTTCCGTCCTTCGTGTCCGCATCAAGTAGGTCGATTCGGCGGATGTTCGCTTGGAAGAAGAAGCCGTTGCCGCCCGTGCCCAAAATTGCGCACATCCCTGTAGCAGAGGAAGCACAGTTCAAGCTGAAGGAGGAAGCCACGCCTCTTGACCAACTGCTACTTCGGTCGGACGCGCTGAGATCTGCTCTGGACAACGGCCTACACCCGCATCACAGCTTGATTTCAAAGTCTGCTGGCCTCATGTCCTCGTTTGACGACGAGCAGAATACACGTCCTCCAATACCACAGCGGAATAACCCTAATCCCGATTGGTCGTACGTTCCATCTGGTCTAAGCGAAAAGAACAACCGGGTTTCAATACTGCTCAAAAAGCGGCGGCTATGGATCATTATGTGTGTCTTCGTTGCGGTAGCATTGGGCGCTGTGGGAGCAGCAATTGGCGTTACCATGCATAATCGGAACGCGAAAGGGAATGGAACGACGTGTAGCGGAAATCTTGTGGGCGCTGCCTGTAATTTAGGTGAGCATGGTTGTTCAACTGATGAAAATTAACATTCAATACTTGCCAGATGCTACTTGCGTTTGCACCTCACCTGTCACCAGTCGTTGTGACGGCTTAGCACAGAACTTGGGTGCGACTTCTCACATTTTCGTTCTCTCAGTTCTTATCCTTCTTCATAGTCACTCTGACTCCTACGATGAACACCTTGTTCCAAACCAACTTCACTCTCAACGAGGTCTACATTTGGATCTGGACGCAAATGGGCACTATTACCGCGCCGAACTGTGCCGCTCAAGCCGTTCTTGTCGACGTCGGCGCATCTGTTGCTCTAACAAATTTCCCGAACCGCACGACATGGGCGCAGGCGGCGTTGCTTTTCGATCTTCAGTCCTTGAATAACACTGGCTTGCAGAGCTTTGTTGTCAACGCGCCGTGGGCACTGCTGACTGTCGACGGCCCTGCGAATGTATCGAACACATCGCTATTCACTACGGTAGCATCCGGGTACCAGTACGATTTTGCTGGCCAGACCATAGCCGTCCCACCAGTCTCCTTTTCGAGTGACGGGGCACCGACCCAAGCACAAGCTGCGGAAGTTGCAAACACAGCGCCTCTGGATCGGATGTACAGTTTTTCTGCTGGTAAATCTATTCCCGCTTCATCAGGTTTATAATAATCTCATTTATTCTGTAGCTGCATCTACACAATATCTGGGACTGCTTCAGGCTTATTGGGTGACGGATCTGCAGTTGACTATCGACACGCTCCCGTCTTTCATGGCTGCTCTCAGCTGTCCGTATTTCCACATCGTGTTCAGTGCTTTCTACTGACCTGAAGAATTTTGTAGATGCTCCGATTCTGATCCCATTCGACGTTGAGACTGGTTCTGTGCGGACGGCGATGTCAAGTTCCACAACTTTCCCTTTGCCGATCGCGTGTTACCCTGGCCTCTCAGCTTCACAGTTGACACAAATCAACGCGCTAGAGAATGTCTTTGGTCTCTCCCCAACCACATCACCTCCATCTCAATTCGAATCTACCTGCTTCCCGAACCACCCCGTCTACGGCGTCCTAGACGTCCAGAGAATGCGAGTACCATTCCCGGACTCGAGGACAAATGTCGCGAGACAAGCGGTTGCCTTGAAGCAGGGTGTTCGGCCTCGTGTCGTTATTTATAGCGGAGAGGTGCTCAGCGCTTTTCCAGGCACGCCTGATGTCGCCGGAGGCATATCTTTGAATCCCAACACCTACGGAACACTGGACCATTTCAACCATGTTGTCCTGCAATACCTGAGCTCTATGCCAACCGGTGTCGGCAGGGCTTTGGCGAACTTTGTCCTGTCCAACTCGACCACACCCCCGACCTCTTCTTCCCTCCTAGCCTCTACTTCTATACCAGCTCTAGAAGTTGCCATCTTCGGCACGCTGACCAAGGCCGACCTTGACTTCGTGTCGTCCGGCTTTGCTGACGCGGCGGGTGCGCTTGTGTTCGGCTCGTCCGAAGGAAGCACCCTGCGGCAGTGGGCCATACCCACAACGGGCACCCTCGTCTGGACGGAGTTTGCCAACTCGTCACTCGTTGTTTACGACACCTCTTTCACGGACAATGTCTTCAACCAAACTTGGGCAGCGGCCGCCGCTGCGTTAACTAGCCATGAGACCGTCGGTGTATCCAACATTACCGCTGCGTTTCAGTCCAATGGCAAGTTCAGTCCTTAATTTATTACATATCACCTACATTCGGCGCGCCGGACGCCCATTGCACTGGACGTATTTTATTATTATTAGCTCCATTCACCGCTATGTTTTGCTTCAATGCTATGTTATGGACGGACTGTGCGGCCTTCTGATCCTGAATCTCAGAATCTGTAAGCATTTTGGTACCGTGACCGAGTATTGTGTCAATGCGGTCTAATGCGGTGTTGCGATAAAGCTGATCGACAGGCCCTGTCTCCGCGGCGCACTACTCTGAAGTCTGATTATACATACCACAATGCCCAAGGTCCCATCCTCCAGTTCCTCGAGTCCTAACCACTCTGGCCGATCAGAGCCGCATCCATTAAAGAGAAACCAGGTCCGCGCTTTGAATCTTTAAGCTTTCACTTCTGATTTATATGGATGTCCATACTCGAATCTAGGCATGTCACCAGGTATTATCTCTGCATTTCTTTTCTGCACGGAAGGCTTACCTCTCGAAAGTGCCGCCGTCGGAAGCTGGTAAGAGAGATAAAACTGAACTTGAATTACCCTGACGGTTACAGAAATGGTGCGCGGCCTCGGAATTCGGATGTGGGAAACTCAATTTTCTTGCAGTGACGCCAAGCGGCCTGCGTGCTCGACCTGCATTCGCTCCCATGCCCACACCGTGGCTCACGCGCCGCCTGGAACACAGTCGCAGCTACCATCGGCGCCAGAATGCACATTCGACGATAGTACCGCCCGTCTCTTATGTATTTTGCATATCGTCTCTGACCGCAATTCAGTAGTCGAACCCCCAACCGTTAACGAGCCCTCGAAAACTCGATATGAGAAACTGGAAAGCCGAATCCGTACGGACCCACGATTGTTCCTCGGTTGATTCCTGACTCCGCACAGAGGAACTGGAGGCTCTCCTTCAGGAGAAGGAAATAAAGTCATCAACTTCGACTGCTCTCGTGAACCACTCGACGTCTCAATTCATTGCTCACGACGTAGATTTACTACTTACCTCGAATACCTCGTTCGACGATTTCATCTCAGCGGCGGCCATCGCATCTACTTCACCTCCAAGCTCTGGGAGCTCCCCGCAGTCTTCTTCTGGGCTCGAAATGGTTTGGCCCAATTATCCACCCGGTCTCCCCAATCCCGATCTGCTACGGCACCTAGTCGAAGTGTTCTTTGTTTTCCACCCGCATGCGAACCGCGTCCTGCATTACCCTAGCTTCATGGCAGGCCTGATGCTGTCGCCAAGCCATCCTAAATTCCCGGCTACCCCCACACTACACGCCATTTGTGCACTCGGCTCTCTGTACACAGCCGCCGTGACATCCCCACCCCATCCTGATTTCTCAGAGGTTGCTTTGGATGAAATCTTTTCGGCCAGGCATCGACTACGAGAAGGACGTGCAGATTCTTTTGCGGAACAACAAGCCAAATATGCCCGCGAGACTGCTGATCACCTTGAATCTATTGGTGATCGCCTCTTTGAGCTTCTACAAGGTTAGTTGGCGGATTAAGCGTATAATCGAATTGGCTTGACACAGTTCAAAGCACGGACCATTCTTTCGTGGTTCTATTGGTCTCATTGCCAGTGGCTCGAAGTAAGGTGCCATATTCCAACAGAATTCAAATTTACTCTCCGCTTCAGGTTTTCATGAGTTGTTCTCACTCCTTGCGAGTCGCTGTCCCGCTTGGCTTAAATGTGTGTCCACCTTGTCGGTATATTTCACTTCTCTCCTAGACTCCAAGTTGACACTGTTTGTTACAGTTCACTCGATCACACATTCTGTAAGTACAGTTGCCTGTGTTCCTCGGTGTTCCCTTATTTCAACATCTCCTGAGGGACAGGTCCGCCCAGCTTCAATCATTCTACCCGCGCACACCGTCTTGGAGGACGAAACCAGGAGAAACGTCTTCTGGTTGGCATATTGCGCTGAACGGTTACATGGGTGCGCAAATGGATGGGCCTACTGCTTGGACGATCAGGACGTTTCTCAGCTACTTCCTGTTCGTGGCGACCACTTTGAGAAAGGCACGCTCGTCACTCCGCCGGACAGGCAATGGGCCCATACTCGAGACCTTCTCCTTCTCCATCCCGATAAACAAACAGATTCATTTGTGTTGTATGTCAAGGCAGTAATGTTGCTGTGTATGTGTGTGCAACTCTAAGCTGCTTCAGCTGACGGTTCCGTTCAGCCAGAGTCAAGACTTTCAATCTCCGGTTCCGTGCAAAGCACTTCTTCGGAGACGTACGATGATGTCACCTCACAATGAGCAGACAAACTCTGCGGAACCTGTCGACCCAAGAGGGTCTCCGGCGTTTATGGAATTGGACAACATTGCTACTTCATTCCGCTCATCGTTCCCATCTCACTTGCGGCAGCCTATAGCGGGCAATGTGGTTGATCAGCACTTGTGAATCGACCTTTTCCCCCTTTCAATTGTCTTGGTTGACGAATAATATCCCCAGATATTTAGCTTGTACGATGCCTTATATGTAAGTGTACAGCCTGTAACAAAAGAATCCAAGTTCAAGCAGGCTCATAGGGCTACAATTTTATTGCATGACCCACATGCCAATGTTCGCCGATCTGGCTGCATATCGGCTCTCAAAATTCTCACCGCAGCTCGCTCGGTATTGGATCTAGCATATGCTGTCTGTAGCACAAGTTTCGATGTTACACTTCTGGATCCTTTTTGCACTGTGCGTATTATATTGGTCAATGTTGGAGCTGAGCTAATGGTACTGGTAGTATTGCTGGTTTATTGCTGGTCGAGTACTGGTGCGATTTCTCCAGGCCGCGATGGATGCAAACACCCCTGACCAAATTTCGACATTGCGGGCTGAGCTGGACTTCTTGGAGTGAATCGATTTCACATCAAATAGGTGTTCGCTGATAATGTTTGTAGGTTTGCGATGTCGAAAGTCGGTCAACGCGTCCCTCTCGCTTTCCGTTATGGAAAGATGTTAAAGGGACTTGTTAACAAGAAGTGCGGAGAATCGGTCGATGAAGCAGTGCAACTCACCTATCCTCGATCCGACTTCGATATGGACGAGTTCCTTCGACAGGCAAACACTTGCAATTTGCATGAAAGTCTGGGTCTTCAAGGAGTCGCTGGGTCTTTTATGGTTGTTTCATGATTATGGTTGCGTTGCGATCTATGTGCTAAGTAATAGAGAATTGTAGCAAAATGTATCTCATATCCTAATGCGCTTGCTGAGTGCTCCACAACCATGGCCACGATACCGTCGTTGATCGAAGCACCTCATCTCTTCAAAACTTGGCGTGTTTCAAGGACCAAAGAGCGGACACCAACGCGCACGCTACTGGAATTCTACAAAATCATATGGAACGGACACCGTACATTTTTATCAACCCGCTGCTAGCAGTATTCTCGAGGCTCTTGCCATACGCATCGATCTGACCCAGTAGCAGCATGCTTTCCAGTCGACTGGGTTCAGCAGGGATTTTGAACAGCCGAGCCACATCTTCCTCGGGTAACGGAGGCTGGTCCTGCGCAACCCGGACTGCGTTCTCTTCCTTGCGCTTCGCAATGTACATGTCAGCTCGGGCCCGCTCGCGGGCTATTTGACGCGACAAGTATGCGAGGTTTCCTTCCTCTGTTCGGTAATTATCGACGACCTCGATAATCTGCTCGAGGTTTCTGGTAAGGCCGGTAGTTCCGAGATCGAGGGCAGAGAACGAGGGAGGAAGCAAGGAGGTTCTAGCTGTTTCGGGGGTTGTGTCGGGAAGCACGGAGGGCGTCGATTTTGCGAGAGATCCTAAGAAAGACCCTAACAGAGGATTGGTCCGGACTTGAAGCGGAATTTCCTCAAGAATGGATGAGAATGTGAGGCGATGGTTTACGAGGCTGGCCAATTGTCAGTAGATTGCTTGATCAAAGCGGGGAATTCAGACATACCTGGATGTGCTGAAGTTGGACTTTTTGTAAGCGTCCAAAAATGACGGAGTGAGGCGGAATGCGCGGAAAGATGCATTTCCTCGAGCAGTTAAAGATAGATCTAGAATATCGGATGAGGGCAGTAGCGAACAAAGACTGCTTGTGTCGTACCGTGAACAATGACAACACCACCATGCCGCAGTTTATCTTGATGTATTGCTTGTATCTCGACCAGATTCTGATTGAAGAACGCCCCCAAACTTGTTGCTTGGTAGAAACCAACGACGCTATCATCTGCTTGTACTTCGCGCAGGGACCGCAGCATTGAAGCCTGGTATCGCGCTATGTGCGAGTTATGTTTCAAGTACACCCAAACCAAAACATTGGCGCACCACTAGACTTCGCAGATTTTTCGTCCTCGTCACTGACATGGTGGGGCAATGCGAATGAATTTGAAACTTCAAGCGTCCCATCAAGGTCAAGACCAAGAAGGAGACCGTGTACAGTAGCTGAGGCCTCTTTAGAATGCTTGAGTATTTTTGTTACCACCTGAAAACCTAGTGTGAGATGCCGGAAAAATTGCTAAAAGTTGAACTGACGAGGCCATCGAGTTGGACTACTTGCAAGGGGATTTCTGCCTCGATATCGATAACCTTCGACATCGAGGGAGGAATTGCCTCATATGTAGGGGCGGCAGGCGCTGGGGCGGCTGTGGGGGCGGGCAGGGAAGCCGCGAGGGCCGCGGCCATGGACGTTGCGGCCATATTGGTTTTTGCGTTCGAAGCTCTTGCCAAATACGGGTCAACGTAGGCTACTCACGGCAATAAAAAAAAAGTTCATTGTCTCACCAGGGAGACTTATGACGGTCCAGGCGTCACATTATTCATTTCGAAACAAAAATTTTTGGAGTCAGAAATAAAAAAATGGTACAAACATAGAATACCTTCACAGTGCAGCCCTACATACTAGAAGAGGGTGGTGCACCCACACTCAGAGGAATACAGCTATAATGTGTCAATTGCACAGCCGCCATCATGCCGCATCTGGAAAATGCCCCAGGTCTGTGGTGGTCTGTAGCAGACCATCCAGACCATCCAGACCGACAGACTTCCCCCTGTCTGCGCCAGACATGGCCAGACATGCCATCTCTGCCGCAGACATCAGCAGACCGGCAGATGAATAGATCCACAGACCGACAGACACCCACAGACCCACAGACGGATCACCATCATGGCACTTCGGAACGTATCACGATAGCATGCGGTAACCGTTTTTTCCTGATTTGCTTGGTCCGACGCTTCCCAATTTGGTTCTTCCAGGGCACAATAGAGAACGGGAGCAAAAACATCGTTGGCAGTCTACTACGAGAACACGTATAGTAAATATCTGAAAAAAAACCCGCCCAGAGCTTATCCCGGCACGCGCCTCACTCGCCTCCTTGGTTAAGAGCAAAGTCCGAGATGTCCATGACTTCAGATGAAGGCATGGGGGCAACGACATCCTTGAGGACGTTATACCTATAAACCATTAGCAAAGAAAATACCACAGAAAGTTCGGGTGTCATACCGGCCCTCCAAAAACATTGTCCGCTGTAGATCCCTAGTCAAGAACGTGGCCGGGATAGTGCGAACGGGTCCATCGCCTGGGATGACAGTAGGGTTGGACGTGAATTTTCGCCATTCCCGGAGCGTATTGAGTTCGGCGTCGAAGTGGGGCTTGTACACCTTGCGCGAGAAATCCTCGGGCACGAAATGACCGCTGGAATGCTCCATGATGACTGATCGAAGCTGTAAATATAATATTAGAAAGTAAGGACGGTTTTTCCGAAGTGGAGAACATACCGCCGTAAGAGCAAGTGCGATGGTGACCAAAGACAGCGTCGGAGTATGCTCTAGCTCAGTCCCTGCAGGCGGCGGAGGGGTGTCATCGAAGAATTCAGGGTATTGCATACCGGGGGAAAGGAGGTTGGCAAACACGGCGGCATTGACGAGGACACTGATGCTGGTATGTTTGTACATCGTGCCCTTGACCGTGCGATCATGGGGATTCTGCAGAAGATATAAATCAGACTTGAAAGGATACACCAATTTCGGACTTGCCTCGAAGACAAATGCAGACTTGTCTGTGAGCGTTGCAACTAGTTTACGATTGGCAGCGGCGATGCGATCCTGTTCCTCCTTTGTGGCCTTTGCGGAACACGGGAGGAAGCCAAACCCATCTGGGCTAGCCACGATAACGCGGCCGAGCTCTTTTACGTCCTTCCGTGTCATGTAGATTCGCTCCCGACACTATTGAAAAAGGTCAGCGAACGGCAGCGGATGCGTGAACACACGCACCAAATCTTGCTCCAATTCATTAACAGGGTCGAAGTCGTCAGCATTCAGCTTGAGTTGATCCACTGCCCAGTCAAATGCCTCTTGGACAAAGATCGCAAGCTGGGCACGTCCGTTAAGCCATGTCTTGTCCTGCTTTGTTAGCACATGCAGACTGATGTAGTTGTATGCCTTCTCGATGACGGGTCTACGTGCGGGATCAACGTTGACGATGCTGCGAGCCGCGGGTTGTTTGCGGGACTTCTTCTTGAGAGGGGCAGCTTCCACGGGCTCGTCATCGGTCAGATACTGAGAGGAAGCTGGTTAGATATTGAATAAGATGAATTACGAGCCATACATGGACAGCATTTTCTTTTGCGGCGGGAGTATCATTTTCTGGGGACTGTCGGGGACGATGGCGGGTATCATGGAGCCCCGGGCCGAAAATATTTGTTCTATAGATCAGCGGTTGACGAGGAGTCGGGGCGGCGGTGGTCGATGAGCTAAGTGAGGGCGAGGAGTCGACCGAAGCGTTGGGAGAGCTTGAGTTCATATAGGTAGGTTTGCTGACACGTCGAATAAGCGCGGCCCGTGGTGGAGGAAGTCGTATATCCGTCGCAGACATCTAGGGGAAATTTAAATTGACGTGCATATAGTATTTTGGGGGAGCTTACATTCGCAGTTGCTTGAGGGAATACGCGCAGATTTTTGGGAGTTGATAGTGAATCCTGACTGGGACCAGTGGTGGTGGGACCGAGCTGGAACATATATTAGCTGCGACCAAATATTTGGAAGTAACTCACCGCTGCCGCGGCGGCGCTCGCATGCTCCCCAGCTCCATCTTCAGGGCTGACAGCTGGGGGGGCTGGTGCAAGCTGCACACCTTCGCCACCTGTCCCAAGATGAGATTAGTCCTTAATTGTACATGAAACACACGTACCAGGGATCGCTTGCGCTGCAGTACCATCATCGGGCAAATCAGCATCGGGATCCCCGTAGACTTCGTCCATGTCGTCCGGGTCAGACATCAGAGCAGCATTAATGGATTCCGAAGTGTCTGGCATACATATATCAGTGAGATTCTACCGTCGAGTTCGAGCTTACCATTGGGGAATGCATAGAGCTGATTGTTCATCAAGGCGCGCTGCCAGTTAATGTCGGGTGGCTGGGTGAATGGAGTGTTCGGAAAGAACGGGTTAGGACTGCTGCCAGGATGTGTCGCAGCCATGGGGCCGTACTGCAGGTTTTGGTAAAATTGCTGCTCGGAATTTTGAGGGAAAAAAGAAGGGTATCCGTTGGTGGACGGCTGGACCCCAGGTGCGACAGGCCCCGAGAACAGAGGAAAACCCGCAGGCATGGCTGTCTGCGGGGGATGGGCTTGACGACGTGCGCGGCTCGCAGCTTTCTTTTTCTCAGCTTCATCTAGTATTCCACTTGAATAAAGTTTTGAAGTCAACGGGAAAGAAACTCACTATATTGTTGAATAGCGGTGGTCGATGTGCGAGGCCTCTGCCCACGGCCGGTGTTGGAGTTGGTCGGGGTGTCGTTATTTGCAGCAAAGTCTGTGCTCGACATTTTGAGTGAGTAAATGAGGAGGAAAGGGCAAGGAAGATGAGATGCCAAATGCGGATTGAAAAAAAGGAAAAAGATGGTTGACCGTGCGCTTATGCCCACCGCATGCTCGCGATAAAGACAGCACAACCATCAAAGGCGCCGAAAACAACGCACCGCCGTTACGGACCGTTGTCCATAGTCCCTCTTTCTGTTTATCACAATGCCAGAGCAGTGCACATACTGTAAAGGTTTCTTCCTCGATGAGACTGCTGTCTTTCGGCACCAGGCACACGCACCTGCTTGCAGACGAGCTCGCGATGAATATATCCAAAAAACTTTGCTGACTCGCAAACGCCGACGTTCTCGGTCACCTGGAAATTCTGCGGCCAGTGCTTCTGTGGCGGACGATCCACCGCTCTTGCCTGCCGAAGAACCGATGGACGTAGACACGTTGGAGCCCGCAACCGATGTTCATCGAGAGGATCCCGAACTTCCTGACAACGATGCACAAGATCCTGAGCCGCAAACCAATTCCACCAAGGCAAAAGGACGCACTGATGAGTTTCCCTGAGGAATACAAGGCTGGATGGACGTATGGTCCCGCAAAGACTATGTTTGAGCATATTCGCGACGAACAAATCTTGGACGGATGCCAAGTTCTTGGGCCATTCGCCAGACGAGGAGGAATGGGAGTTGGCCTAAGTGGTTAATCAAAAATGTGGGCCACAACCAGGCCGAGGCGTTCCTCAAGCTGCCAATCGTCAGTATTTTGTACCAACCAGACATCGAATAAATACTTACCAGATTCTAGATCGGGGACCGCGTCAAACCTTCCTACGATAATAAAAGGACGTTCCTCGAGTCAATCGACCGCCTCCCCATTGGCGCTGGACTGGAAGGTTAAGCACATACCAGTGACGGGAGATATTACCGGATGAGAGCGGGCAGGTCATGAAAGAGACGGCGGAGCTGTGGTTCCGCGATCCGGTCGAGTGTGTGAAGGAGTTGCTAGGGAATCCATCGTTCAAGGACGTGATGGATTATGCGCCGAAACGCCAGTTTGTCGATGCGGAGGGCGTCGAGCAGTTGCTCAAGGAAATGTCGTCCGGGGGCTGGTGGTGGAAGATGCAGGTGAGAAATACAAACGGCTCGGCGAATCATACAATGAACTTACCTCCATCGACTAGATGCGACTTCCAATTGGATCCACTTGCGTACCCATTATCCTGTCGTCAGATAAAACGCGCCTGTCTCAGCAAAGCGGCGATAAAAACAGCCTGGCCCGTATACATCACAATCGGAAATATTTGGAAGGATACTCGACGAAAGGCATCGTCACATGCGACCATTCTTCTGGGCTATCTCCCGACCCCGAAATTCGACTGTTTCACGGATGCAACGCGTTCTGTTGCCAAATACCGACTTTTCCACTATTGTATGGGCTTGATTATGGAGTCGCTGGCCGACGCGGGCACCAACGGTGTCAGCATGACATGTGCGGATGGACTTCTTCGCAACGCGCACCCTATTCTTGCCGCCTACGTGGCCGATTATCCCGAGCAATGCCTCGTGGCGTGTTGCATGGAGAACCGGTGTCCGGAGTGCAAGGTACTCGCGAAGGAACGTGGTGACCACTGTCCGCACGAGAAACGGGACATGGACGAGACCTTGGATTATATCAGCCGTTATGCGGAAGAGCGCAAGGACCCACAGTTTAGACAGCACTTCGAGAAGACTCTCGGCCTCCGCCCCGTTGCTCCATTTTGGGCTGGTCTTCCGCACACGGACATCTTCGAGGCCTTTACGCCTGATATCCTTCACCAGCTGCATAAAGGCGTATTCAAAGACATCTAGTTTCCTGGTGTACCGCGGTCGTGGGAGAGAAAGAGATGGATGCGCGCTTTAAGTCCATGCCATCACATCCCGACGTCCGACACTTCAAACACGGGATTTCCATGGTATCACAGTGGACG